>RJWJ010036466.1:0-16074 GCA_004363605.1 Indri indri | reverse complement strand
CACAGGGGTCTATGTTGCCAAGGCTGGTCTTGAACTCCTAAGCTCAGTCAACCCTCAGCCTTCCAAGTAGCTGGGATTACAGGTGCATGACAGGGTGACTGGCTACTTTCATATTTTTAACATCGCTATTTTGCTAGAAATCCAAATTACAAATGTGCTTTATAATCCAAAAAAGGACTGGATTCAAATACTAACTTAGACACTTACTGTGTGATCTTGGGCAAATTATTTAACTTTTCTGAGCCTTAGTTCTCACATCAAATGTCTAGAAAAAAATTACCCCAGAGGGATGTTTGAAAGATTAAATAGGGAGGGGGCAGAGCAAGATGGCCAAATAGAAAACTCCAGCGATCATCCCTCTGAACGAACACTAAGTTCAACAACTATCCACACAAGCACGCACCTTTAGAACAACCAAAAATTAGGTGAGTGATCATACTACCTGTTTTTAACATGATATCTAGAAAAGAGGCATTGAAGAGGGCAGAAAAGATAGCCTTGCATTGCCTATGCCACCCCCCTCCTCTCCCCCAGCAGTGGAGAAACAATCTGTGTACCAGGGGAGGGAGACTGAAGTGATTACGGGACTTTGCATTGAAACGCATGGCCCCCTTGTCACAGGGGAACAGAGCACAGGGCAGAATTCTGCCGCTGCCCACAGAGGAAGCATTCAGACTAGCCCGGCCCGAGAGAAATCTTCTGCTCCAAAACCCAAGTTCTGGCTAGCACAACCACTGGCTGACAAAAAGCGGCCTGGAATAAATTCATAAGGCAGTCAGGACACAAAGGCTGCAGCCCTTGGGCAATTCCTACAACTGTCCTGGCTCTGAGCCAGTGGACTTGGGGTGCACTTGACCCAGTGAGACACTAGCACTGGTGGCCAAGCCAGTGCCTGTGTCACTCTGCCTCTCTCCCCAACTACAGGCAGTGCAGCTCAGGGACTCACTCTTCTTCCACTTGGCAAAGGACAGGGAAAAGTTCAGAGGACTTTGTTTTGCAACATGGGTACCAGATCAGCCACAGTAAAATAAAGTACCAAGTAGACTCGTGAAGCCCCTGAGTCCAGGCCTTAATTCCTGGATGGCATTTCTGGATCTATCCTGGGCCAGGAGGAAACATGCTGCCCTGAAGGGAAGGACCCAGTCATGGCAGGATTTACCACCTGCTGACTAAAGAGCCCCTGGGCTTTGAATAAATGTCAGAGGTATCCAGGCAACAGTCACCATAGGTTTTGTGTGAGACTGATCTGGCTTCAGGTATGACCTGGTGCTGGTGGCCACGAGGAGTGCCCATGTAACTCCTCCCCCAACTTCAGCAGCCCAGCACAGACAGTGAGAGACTTTACCTCGTAATCCAGGGAATTCTCCTGTACGTTACTCAAGTCCACCAACGTGGTACCATCAGGAGTCTGCAAGAGTCATTACTAAGCCTGGGGCACCCCCAGTGCCGATACGGCTGCAGTAACCAAAGACTGAGATCACAACACTCAATTCCCTTTGAATACCTGGAAAGCCTTCTCAAGAAAGATGGGATCAAACAAGCCCAGACTGCAAAGATTAAAATAAATACCTAACTCTTCAATGCCCAGACACTGATGAACATCCACAAGCATTAAGAACACCCAGGAAAACATGACCTCCCTAAATAAACTACATAAGGTACCAGTGAGCAATCCTGGAGTGATGGAGATATGTGACCTCTCAGAAAAAGAATTCAAAATAGCTGTCCTAAAGAAGCTCGGTGAACTTCCAGATAACACAGAGAAGGAATTCAGAAGCCTATCAGAGAAATTTAATGAAAAGA
This sequence comes from Indri indri, assembly GCA_004363605.1. Classification (NCBI taxonomy): domain Eukaryota; kingdom Metazoa; phylum Chordata; class Mammalia; order Primates; family Indriidae; genus Indri; species Indri indri. The sequence goes on along the minus strand of RJWJ010036466.1, from coordinate 14,271 downwards.
TCAAAATAATTTTTAAAAATCCAGCAGAAATTCTGGAGCTGAAGAATTCAACTGACAAACTGAGAAATGCATCAGAGTCTTTCAACAACAGAACTGACCAAACAGAGAAAGAATTAGTGATCCTGAAGACAGGCTATTTAGAAATACACAGTCAGAAGAGAAAAAATAATAATAAAAACGAATGAAGCTTGCCTACAAGATCTAGAAAATAGCCTCAAAAGGGCAAATCTAATGGTTTTTTACCTTAAAGAGGAGGTAGAGAGAGAGAATGGGGTAGAAAGTTTATTCAAAGAAATAATAAGAGAACTTTCCAAACCTAGAGAAAGATATATCAACATTCAGGTACAAGAAGGTCATAGAACACCAAGCAAATTTAACCCAAGCAAGACTACCTCAAGGCATTTAATAATCAAGCTCTCAAAGGTCATGGACAAAGAAAAGGTCACAAAGGAAGCAAGAAAAAAGAAAAAAATAACATATAAAGGAGCTCCGATATGTATGGCAGCAGACTTCTCAGTGGAAACGTTACAGACAGGAAGAGGGTGGTATGACATATTCAAAGTGATGGAGGAAAAAACCTTAACCCTAGAATATTATATCCTGCAAAAATATCCTTCAGACATGAAGTAGAAACAAAGACTTTTCCAGACAAACAAAAGCTGAGGGATTTCATCAACAACAGACCTGTCCTACAAGAAATGCTACAAGGAGTTCTTCAATCTGAAAGGAAAGGACATTGATGAATGATAAGAAATCATCTGAAGAATACAATTAACCGATAATAGTAAGCCCACGAATACATGATACTCTATTGCTGTGATTGTGGTACATAAACCACTTATATCTTGAGTAGGAAGACTAAAAGACAAACCTATCAAAAATAACTAAGAAAACTTTTTGAAAGATAGTATAAAAAGATATGGATGGCAACAATAAAAAGTTAAAAGCAGGGTTGGGGGCGGGGATGGAGTTTCAGGGTAGAATTCCTGTTACATTTCTCTTTGCACTTGTTTGTTTATAAGCAGACTATGTTTAAAATATGTTTAAAATAATTTTTTTTTTGAGACAGGGTCTTGCTCCATCACCCCAGCTAGAGTACAATGGCATCATCATAGCTCACTACAACCTCAAAATCCTGGGCTCACCTCATCCTCCTCTCTCAGCTTTCCAAGTAGCTGGAACTACAGGTGTGCACAACCACACCCAGCTAGTTTTTCTATTTTTCATGGAGACAGGGTCTTGCTCTTGCTCAGGCTGGTCTTGAACTCCTGACCTCAAGAGATCCCCCTGCCTCAGCCTTCCAGAGTGCTAGGATTACAGGCATGAGCCACTGCACCCGGCCTGGTTATATTTTTTGCAAGCCTCATTGTAACCCCAAATCAAAAAACCTACAACAGGTACACAAAAAAATAAAAGAAATTAAAACACACTACCAGAAAAAAATCGCTTTAAACAAAGGAAGAAGAAGGAAAGAGAGGACCACAAAACAACCAGAAATGAAATAACAACATGGCAGTAGTAAGTTCTCTCCTATCAATAACAACACTGAATGTGAATGGACTAAACTCTCTAATCAAAAGACATAGAGTGGCTGAATGGATAAAAAACAAGAGCCAACCACATGTTGTCTGCAAGAAACATACTTAAAGAAACATAGACTGAAAATAAAGGGTTGGAAAAAGATACTCCATGCAAATGGAAACTAAAAAAGAGTAGAAGTAGCTATATTTCTATCAGATAAAATAGATTTCAAGACAAAAACAGTTAAAAAAAAAAAAGAGACAAAGAAGGTCATTATACTAATATATAATCATAAAGGGGTCAGTAAGAGGATATAACAATTCCAAACATATATGCACCCAACACTGGAGCACCCAGAGATATACAGCAAATATCAGAACTAAAGAGAGAGACAGACCCCAACAATAATCACTGGAGACCTCAACAGTCCACTTTCAGCACTGGACAGATCATCCAGACAGAAAATCAATAATGAAACACTGGATTTAACCTGCACCACATATGAAATGGACATAATAGATATTTACAGAATGGTTCATCCAACAGCTACAGAATACACATTCTTCTCCTCAGCTCATGGATCATTCTCAAGGACAGACCACATATTAGACCAAAAAACAAGTCATAAAAAATTTTAAAATATTGAAGTCATACCAAATATTTTCTCTAACCACAATGGAATAAAACTAGAAATCCATAACAAGAGGAGCATTGAAAAATAAACAAATATATGGAAATTAAACAATATGTTCCTGAATGACAAGTGGGTCAATAAAGAGATGAAGAAGGAAAATTAAAAAATTCATCAAAACAAATGAAAATGAAAACACAACACACCACAACCTATGAGATACAGAAAAAGCAGTAATAAGAGGAAAGTTTACAGTAACAAGTGCCTACATCAAAAAAGTAGAAAAGCTTCAAGTAAACAACATAATGATGCATCTCAAAGAACTAAAAAAACACAAGCAAACCAAACCCAAAATTACGAGGAAAAAAAATAATAATGATAAGAGCAGAAATAAATTGAAACACAAAAAAAACACAAAAGATCAATGAAAGAAAGTTGTTTTTTTGAAAAGTTAAACAAAATTGGCACCCTTTCAGCCAGAAAAATAGAGAGAAGACACAAATAAATAACATCAGAGATGAAAAGGGAGACATAACAACTGATAGTGTAGAAATCCAAAGGGTCATTAGAAACTGTTATGAGCATCTATATGCCAATAAATTGGAAAACCTATAAGAAGTGGATAAATTCCTAGACACTTACAACCTACCAAGACTGAACCAGGAAGGAATCCAAAACCTGAATAAACCAATAACAATGAAATAGAAGCAGCAAGAAAAAGTCTCCCATCAAAGAAAAGCTGAGGATCCAGTGGCTTCATTGATGAATTCTACCAAGCATTTAAAGAAGAACTAAATACCAATCCTACTTAAAATATTCCAAAAAATCAAGGAGGAGGCAATACTTCCAAACTTATTCTATGAGGCCTGTTTCATCCTGATACCAAAACCAAAGAAACAACAAAAAAAGAAACTATAGGCCAGCATGTCTGATGAACATAGAGGCAAAAATCCTCAAAATAGTAGCAAACTGAACTGAACAACACATTAAAGAGTACTCATCGTGATTAAGTGGGATTCATCCCGGGTATGCAAGGATGGCTCAACACATGCAAATCAATCAATGTGATACATCATATTAACAGAATGAAGGACAAAAACCATATGATCATTTCAATCAATGCTGAAAAAGCATTTGAAAAAATTTGACACCCCTTCATGATAAAAACTCTCAAAAAACTGGGTACAGAAGGAACTTATCTCAACAGGATAAAAACCATATATGACAGACTCACAGCTAGTGTGATACTAAATGGGGAAAACCAAAAGCCTTTCCTCTAAGATCCGGAATAAGACAAGGATCTCCATTGTCACCACTGTTATGCAACATAGTACTGGAAGTTCTAGCTAGAGCAATCGGACAAGAGAAAGAAAGAAAGGGCATCCAAATTGGAACAAAAAGAAGTCAAATTATCCTTGTTGGCAGATGATATGATCTTATATTTATAGAAATCTAAAGACTCCACCCAAAAACTCTTAGAACTAATAAATTCAGTAAAGTTGCAGGACAAAAAACCCAACATACAAATATCAGTAGCATTTCTGCATGTCAACAGCAAATAATCTGAAAAAGAAATCAAGAAAGTAACCCCATTTATAATAGCTAAAAAAAAAAAAACCCAAAAACCTAGGAATAAACTTATCCAAATGAAAGATCTCTATAATGAAAACTATAAAACACTGATGAAAGAAATCAAAGAGGATACCCCCAAAAGGGAAAGATACTCCATGCTCATGGATTGGAAGAATCAATATTGTTAAAATGTCCATACTACCCAAAGCAATCTACAGATTCAATGCAATCACCATCAAAATACCAATGACATTCTTAACAGAAATAGAAAAAAAAAAAAATCCTAAAATTTAAATGGAACCACAAAAGACCCAGAATAGCCAAAGTCATCCTGAGCAAAAGAATAAAACTGGAGGAATCACATTACTTGATTTCAAATTATACCACAGATCTGAAGTAACCAAACAACATGGTACTGACATAAAAACAGACACACAGACCAATGGAACAAAATAGAGAATCCATAAATAAATCCACACATCTATAGTAAACTTATCTTTGACAAAGATGCCAAGAATATACAATGGGGAAAAGACAGTCTCTTCAATAAATGGTTCTGAGAAAACTGAATATCCATATATAGAAGAATGGAATTAGACCCTTATCTCTTGCCATATACAAAAATAAAATCAAAATGGAATAAAGACTTAAATCTAAGACCTGAAACTATGAAACTACTAAAAGAAAACACTGGAGAAATGCTTCAGGATATTGGTCTGGGCAAGGACCTTTTAGTAATAACCCCAAAGCACAGGAAACCAAAGTAAAATTGGACAGATGAGATCACATCAAGCTAAAAAGCTTCTGCACAACAAAGGAAATAACCAACAAAATGAAGAGACAACCCACAGAATGGGAGAAAACTACCCAGCTGACAAGAGATTAATAACCAGAATATATAATGAACTCCAACAACTCAACAGGAAAAAAATCAAATATTCTGATTGAAAAATAGGTAAAGGATCTGAATAGACATTTCTCAATAAAAGACAAATGGCCAACAGATATATGAAAAAATGCTCAACATCATTAGTCATCAGAGAAATGCAAATCAAAACTACAATGAGATAACATAATCCCCAGTAAAAATGGCTTTTATCAAAAAGACAGGCAATAATGAACGCTGGCAAGAATGTAGAGAAAGGAGAACCATTGTGCACTGTTGGTGGGAATGCATATAAGTTAGTGCAACCACTATGGAGAACAGTATGGAGGTTTCTCAGAAACTGAAAACAGAACTACCATGTGATTCAGCAATCCTATTGCCCGGTATATATCCAAAGGAGCAGAAATCAGTATATGGAAAAGATACCTGCACTTCCATGTTTACTGCAACACTATATACAATAGCCAAGATTTAAAATCAACCTAAGTGTCCATCAACAGAAGAATGGATAAAGAATGTGTGGTACATATAATATATACAGTGGAATATTATATAGCCACAAAAAGAATGAAATCCTGCCATTTGCAACAACATTGATGGAACTGCAGAACATTATGTCAAGTGAAATAAGGCAAGCACAGAAAGACAAATCTCGCTTTTTATCACTCACATGTGGGAGCTAAATACTATAAACAGTTGATCTCATGGAGACAGAGAGTAGAATGACGGTTATCAGAGGCTAGGAAAGTTGGGGGGGAGGTGAAGAGGGGATAAAGTGGGGATGGTTAATTGGTGCAAGAACATACCTAGAGAGTTAGACCTAATGAACAATATTTGATAGCAAAACAAAGTGTCTATAATCAACAAGTTAGGGTATACCTTAAAATAACTAAAAGAGTGAAACTGGAATGTTCTTAACACAAAGAAACGATAAATGTCTGAGGTGACTGACACCCCAATTACCCTAATTTGATTAATTCACATTGTATGCCTGTATCAAAACATCACTTATACCCTATAGACATACTTCTATTATGCACCCACAATAATTAAAAAGACGATAAACTGAAAACTGCAAAAAAAGAGATTAAATAATGTACATAAAGCACAATGCATGTGTTCTACCACTAGAAGACCCTATTAAACGTTTAGCAATGATTTCATCAGTGTTTCATTTTCCCAAGATTTCTTTTCTTCCTTCAGTGTTATCTATGTATCTCTATGCAGTCCTTTATTACTCCATCTCGAGCAAACCTAACCAAACCAAAGTCAGAGTCAGCAGAAGAGGGAGAGATTGGGGAGAGAGAAGGGAGAGACATTCTGACTTTTGGTCCAGAGGTTTCATAAATTTTACCTCCCTAAAACCTCTTCAAAATAGCATTCTTTTATGGATTTCCTCCTGAGCTAATTACATTATTTCAGCTCTATGAATTACTTTTACACTATTCCTAGTCTCATCAATGAAAATGTTGTCTATATTTCAAAGGGCCATCTCAGCCAACCTTTACAAAACTGTTTCTAATTTTCCCAATTAAATAGCTTTCTTTTCTAAATACTCATAGCACATGCTATCCCTCAATGACATTTATATTAAGCATTATATTGTTATTACCTGTGTACTTTTTTTTGCTATTTTATCCTCCAAACTACATTTTAAGTTTCCCAAATTGTCTGCAATATAGTAGTTAACAGGCAACAGATTCGTGTTGAGTTACAAACTATAATACATGAATCATAAACACATAGATGGATTTTTAAATTGAGATTATGTTTGCTATACAGTTTTGTACCTTGTTTTTTGTTTAAGAAGATTTGAATAAATGCTTCCAATCAAATAATTTTCTTCTGTAAAATAAATAAATAAAGCAAATGCCTTTTCCATGGTGGAACTTATGCTAACAAAACAATAATACAGGGGAAATTAGAGTAGGGAGTTACCTGGCAGAGAGATCCTAGTTATTAACAGTACATCATTAGCTTAGAAAAAAAATGAGTGACGTTTAGATGCCATGTGGCATCATATAATATAGGTATATTAATGAATATTATAAATAAATTTAATTTATATTGTTTAACATAACAGATGACACCACACCAAAAGAGGAAATAATTTAAATTGATAAAAATTAATTGAAGTACTGGTCAAAAGTAACAGAATAGCAACAAAATCTCAAAATGTAATTAAGATATTTCAATAATACAGAGAGAATAAACTATGATAAGTACAGTATTGATAATCTCCTCTAGAATTTTTAATGTGAAAAACTTGAAAAGAAACCTGAAAGCAAAGTGAGAAAATCAAGTATATAGTAAAAGATCAAAAGTACTGGAATTCTCAGCCTTACAGTGACAAATTCTAGAAGTTGTAATAAAGGTTTATTATCGAGAATAGCAACATCAGCACCACCTGTGAATCTGTAAGAAATGCATATGCTCAAACCCCCTTTAGACCTAATGAATTAATTAGACTCTGGGGTGAGACCCAGCAATCTGTGCTTTAACAAGCCTTCCAGGTGATTCTGATGCACACCAAAGTTGAGAACCAATGATACGGAATAATGACATTCAACAGGATTAGGATACCGTGGCAACACAGTATCAGACGTTCTTATTCTTTTCTCACTTACAGTACCCACTATAAAGCCCACCCTATCAAGCCCAATTCTAATAAGTACTGAAGTTATCCCTCCCCCCTCCCCCCATTCCAACCTATATGGAAACAGAATTAAGAAGAGAAATCTTTTTTTTTTTTTTTTTGACATTCTGGAAGAAAACTGGGACAGAGTATACAATTAAATACCTTAACCAACTGTTAAAACCCACGTATGTGGGTGGACTGAGGGACACTAGAAGAGACAAAAGTCTTTGACAATTCAGAAATGCTACTGAACACTGAGGAGGTTTTCAGGCTTCGTCTTGTCACTAACAACCTTACTCTTAACTTTCCCACTGGCCATTTCCCAATTTGGGGAGATGAAGGGAGCCAAGAACATTTCTTGGTTTGATATTCAAATGAGATTCCCAAGTTTGTAGTTTGCAAATTGGAGGCTCCCAGTGCTGAGGGGCCTTTTGGGAAACAACTATGTAGCTTTCCTCTGGTTGGACCTGGAACACTCCCTCTTGATTCAGATGCCAACAAACTCCACACTGCATGCAGCTAACATATTCTTATTTAGGGGTACTTTTCTTTGTTCCAATTAGTAGTACATCACCCTTTTCCTCACCATGAAAGACTCTTAGAGCAAGCTCTTGGGGAAGTAAGAAGTATCTACTGAAAACTGCACTGAGTAACTTGTAAGCATGTCTAGATTAAACAGTAACAAGATAATTTATAAACAATATCCAAGAAACCATTTGAGGAGACATCATTATCAATTCTTTAAACCTTTGATACATACTTTATTTTTTGATATGTCATCACTTTGGTTGTTTTCAAGTTTCTTTGCAAGTTCTTCACATTCATATTAAATTCTAAAGGAAAGATTACCAATACTTAAATACTGGATTTGATACACCAAATCACACTCATAAAGAAATCAGATATCTTCCTACTGACTTTCCTATAAGTACATAGATTTAAAAAATCCCTATCTTCTAATTAATAATGGAAACTAAGGCATTCTCAATTAGCAACACCTACCAGTGTATCTCTAATTATTAATCATACATAGATCCATTGGATTAAGTCTGTAAACAATTTGCCAGTATCAGGTGATCATTAACCAAGCTATTCTCACTTTTCACATAAGAAGAAGAAATGGATTTAAATTAGGGAAAGGATATTAAGTTACACAGTCTGTATTAACTTTAATGGCATTAGAATGGACTAACCAGTGAAAGTTACAGCATCTCTCTCCTTTGAGAGAAAAGAATGGACTAACCAGTGAAAGTTACAGCATCTCTCTCCTTTGAGAGAAAAGAAACAAAATATTTGCCAAGTGAATAGTGAGCCAGGATAATATGGAAATTGGGTATAGGCCCTTTACAGACATTATTTAATCCTTACACCGCTACCACTATCACCCTCAGTTTGCAAATGAAGATGCTGAGGTTCGAAAAGGCTAAGATATTTCTAAGTTCACACAACTAATAACGGCAGGACCAAGAAGCAAACCAAAGTTGTTCTGACCACTAAATTCATTTTCCCCCAACACCCCTCGCTGCTTCTTAGTAATGTTGGTCCATCCACAATAGAAAAGATGAGGTAGATAATAGCTTCCTATTCCTTGATTCTGTTTACTACTACTGAATCGACTATGGGCACTGGAACTATTCTACATTGATCTCACTGCCTAATCTTACACTGCTCTCCATTCTCCAAATTCTTTATTTTATGCATTGCCTTATTTCGGCACCCAATCGTACCCCATCTTAAAAAGTTATGCTAAATATATTCATATCCTATATCTAAAACAAAAAACTCTGCAGGTTTCCAAAAGGTAGAAAGGTTTTTACACTTCCATATCCTTCATCAGTGTCCAGAACCAACTATGGATTTGATGTGCTATTTATCTCTGCATTCCCCAGAGCTTAACGGTATGTTATACGGCAGGTGGTCAATACAGGTTTGTTCAAGTAAGTAGAATGAAGGTGTGGCCATAAAGTAATACAGAACTGTTCTACCAAGGTTTATAGATTCAATCTCATTCATTTTTAACTATAGCTCCTTACAGATGTTTACGTGTTTAAGTTTATCGATGATCTTACAGGTGACAGAAAACGTCTAAAATGAGCAAAGTGGTGTTAGCATCTAATAAAAGAGGATTTAGCGTACTCGTATGTAACTAACAAATGTCAGTGTCCTATAACGTTACAAAGTCTTATTTACCCGTTTCTTACGTGCAACGTTGTATCGCTTTAGCTCACCTCTTTAAAAGAGAAAAGCTACTTGATAAAAAGTATCTTTTTGTATTTAAGTAACCAAGTCAGCATTCAAGACAAAAGAACTAGCACACGTGACACTACTTTTTAAATGATTGCCTACTTTACTACGGCCACAGCAAAGCTTTCTTCTGTAGTCTCATGAAGGAAGCACTAACCAGTGAACCCAACTGACCCCGCAAAATGCCATTCTAAATGAACAGTTGGTTTTTACAGCCCACACGGGGTGGAGGAAAAACGAGGTACCAACGGTAGAGACTCGGGCACTTGCTTCCACGACCACCACCGCGTGATGCGCCCACCCGGGACATCCGCGGCGCCACGGTCACAATTCCGCCCCCAGATAGGGTCCAGGAAAGGCTTAGCCGAGGCCAGAGGCGGCCTCCAACTCGCGCCCGCGAGCGATCATCGTCGCGCTCCCTCCCTCGGCTACTGGCCGCACCTGCAAATCCCGCGCACTCGGGGGCCGCGGCACGGAAGACCTCCTCTCCTGCTCGCCGGGCTCAGCACCGCCGCCCTCCGCCATCTTCCGCCGGCTAGCGGCGCCCGCCCGGGACCCGTTTCCCACAACTTCCGGGTCGGTTGCCCGGCAACCGCGGGAAAGGCGGAGCTTCACGAGGTGCATGCGCGTTCCCGCTCCCAGAGCCCGCGGCGTCTCCCCGCCCCAATTTCCGGCCCCGACTCGTCTGTCCGGTTTCCCTTTTTTCCTTAAAGGAAGTTGGGGAGGAGAATTTCTCTGCGGGGAAATCTTCTTCCGCTTGTTTGACGGCGCTGTAGGCGGCTGTAGAGGGCAGCGTTGACTTACAGGTTGATTTAACCAACAATGAAAACGTCCTCTGGATGTTTTGTATGATGAAAATTGCAACCTCCCTTTCTAGCCTTGGTCAGATCTCTCATCTTTCCTGTCAAGGACTGGATGGTACATCGCCCCCACAGCATGAATTGGTACTGAGGGTGAAGTACAACATAAACGCTCTATGCAGGCAGAACTGGAGACAGTTAAGCCCTTTACATTCAACTGTGATTGATTGAAACTCTGTCTTATCCCAGGCACTTTTATGCCCCAGAAATGGAAAGGTAAAAAGAAATAGTCCTGGTCATTATGAAACTCACAATCTAGTGGAGGAAAAGAGATGTAAATGGATGACAAAATGCAACTTGCAGTAGAGGGTTTGCAGAAGTATTGTGAAGACACTTGAAAAACAGCAGGTGCAAAAAGAGCGCTCTGACCTATTTTTTTCTTTCTGTTAATGGAAAAAACTCCAAATTCTGTAAAATAATTTGAAGAGATTTATTCTGAGCTAAATATATGTGATCCCGGCTTGGGGAACATGGTCTCAAGAGATCGTGAGAAAATGCACCCTAAGCGGCCAGGTTACAATTTGGTTTTATATGTTCATGGAGACAGGATTACAGGTAAAAATCATAAACCAGTACATGGAAGATATACATTGGTTCATGCTGAAAAGGCAACACATCTTAAAGCAGGAGCGTACAAGTCATAGGTGGGTTTTAAGGAATTTTTTAGTTGGCAATTGGTTGAAAGGGTTAAGCTTGTTTAAAGACCTGGAGTAAATAGAAGGGAATGCTTGAGTTAAGATAGGGGGGTCTTCTATCTGTTGTTCATGGAAAAGAAGCCAAACTCTGTAAAATAGAGATTTATTCTGAGCCAAATTTGAGGACCATGACCCGGAGCCATGCCCAAGAAGCCTTGAGCAGGTGGACTCTCTGTGGTTAGGTTACAGTTTGGTTTTATACATTTCAGGGAGACAGGGGTTACAGGTAAAGTCATAAATCAATACATGGAATGCATACATTGGTTTGGCCAGAAAAGGTGGGCCATCTTGAAGCGGGGGGCTTACAGGTTATACGTGGGTTTAAAGAATCTTTGACTTGTAATTGGTTAAAGACATGAAGCTTTGTCTAAAGGCTTGGAATGTGTTAAGATAAGGAGGTCTGTTAATCAGAGACAAGCCACCAGACATATATTTGTTGTATAAATTGAGGGCCTGCAGGTTTGTCTTGCATACCTTTAGGCCTGTTAATGGGTTATAAAGGATGTCTCCAAGAAGGGAGGGGGGCATGATGAGGCATGTCTAGCCTCCCTCCTTGTGGCAGGCAATTTAGTTTTAGGATGTCCCCTAGTCCAAGAGGGGGGTCCGTTCAGTCAGCTGGTGTGGGGGAAGCCTTAAGATTTTATTTTCGTTCTGTCATGTCAAGATTCAGGTTGGAACGTAAGCCACGTTATACCAGGTTAATAAAAACCTGTTTAATGATATTTTATCATTTGTAAGTGTGATTCTTAGAAATTTGGGCAAGAGAAAAAAAAGGTCAGAGTTCAGTCCTTATTCCTGAAAGCAGGAAACCAAACTTCCATGTGAAAGATACCCTCCCTATCCTAGGAGGAAAGATACTCTTATCACAAGAAATGGAGAGTTAAAGTGGAGAAAAATCTGTACAAGCAGTCCTTATTAAGTTAATCCATATTTTCCTGGTTACTTTTCCATAAGTGTCTCTTTGTTCAACTAGTATATAAGCACTTAGGCCTAGCCACTTCTCCGGATTTTCTTTTTCCTGTGAGGATGCCCATGTACACATAAAATTTTATTAAATAAAATTTGTATGCTTATCTCCTGTTCATCTGTTTTATGTCATTTAATTCTTGGGCCCAGTTGGAGACAGAGAGAGTAGAGGAGATAATTTTCCTCCTTTACAGTGCATTCCATGTGTAATTTCGTTTATCTCTCTGTCAGGTAAGTATTGTTATTACCATGTTATACCCATGGAAACCAGATGATAAAGACTAAATTCAGTCTGTAGTAAATGGCACTACCAGATATTAAACCTTGCATTTCTTGTCCTGTTACTCTTTTTAATACAACATTCTACCCTCAAAATCCCTGACTCTTCATTAACAAGAGATGCCCCATAAAGCCAATTACATTTTAGCTGAGTCTTGAAGGAGAAGTACTTCTTGTAAAAGTAGTAGACCAGAAAGAACCATGGGTAAAAGCAAAGATATGTACCAAGCCACAGAAATTTGAAATATCATGTTCTTGTCAGCAAAGTACTACTTGGTTGCAGCTTAGGAAAGTGACAAAAGACGGTTATGGGGTGGTGGGGAGGAGACAGATCTAAACTGGAGATACAGGCTTGAGACAGATTCTGAAGGATCTTACCTTAGATTAGAGGTGGAACATTACCCTCTGGGCCAGTGGTTCTCAAACATTGCTGCACCTTAGAATCACTTCTTCCCTCCCCTCTCCAGGAACTCAGATTTAATTGGTATGGGGTAGAACTCAAGCATCATATTTTTAAAGATGTTCTCCAAGTGGACTTTGCTTCTGGTCGAGACAGTGTACCTGGTACTGGATTTGCCCTCCCACTCTTGATGACCCAAAAACTCAACAAAATATGTAAAACAAGTGTTTTTAGTCATTGAGCAACAGACAGTACAGGTCTATGATATCTTAAAGAAGGATAATGAGCAAGGTGAGCTCTGTTTGCCCTGGCTTTCTGCATGGAACTCTCAGGCATTTCTGGTGGGGTATAGAATGGTACAGTCACTTTGAAAAATAGTTTGTCAGTTTCTTCTAAAGTTAAGTATTCTGTTGTAAGACCCAAAAGTTATACTTCTAAGTATTGGTCCAAAAGGAATGAAAATATGTGTTTACAAAATATTTGTACCCATATATTCATAGAAGTTTTAGCCGTAATAGCCTCCAAACTGGAAAATCCAAATATCCATCAACAAATGAATGGATAACAATTTGATAAATTCATACAATGGAATACTGCTTAATACTATTATAAAAAGGAAGAAATTACTGATTCACACACCATGGATGAATCTCAAAGATATTATCTTGAGTAAAAGAAGCCAGATGCAAAAGAGTAAATATTGTCCGATTCAATCTATATGAAATTTTAGAACAGGCAAAATGAATCTTTAATGACAGAAAGTTGGTGGTTGCTTGGGTGCTGTTTCTTTAGGGAAGGATAAACTTGGGGAATTTGACTGAAATAGGACCTGTGGGAACTTCTTGAGGTGCAGAAATGTTTTATAGCTTGATTGTCATGGTAGTTATACAGGTATATACATCTGTTAAAAATACACTTAGCTATACACTTAAAATGCATGCATTTTATTGTATGTAAATTATACATTTATGAACTTGATTGAACAAAAACCCTGCCGAGTTGATTCTGTTGTGCAGCCATGGTTGAAAGCCACTGCTCTAAGGCAACTGGAAGTCAGGAAAGGGTTTTTGACTCAGGAAGATCACAGAGGCATCAGTGTGTAAGATGAATCAAAGTTAGGAAACTAGGTTATTACAACAATGAGAGGTAATTAGGGCTCAAGTTTTATCAGTGGGACCGAATATAGAGAGAAGCATTAGTTGGTAAGAATATTAGGGTCAGAGCCAGCAGGTGCTGAAGACTTCAAAGTGGAATATATGAAAGAAGGAGGAATAAAGAATGACATCTGGGGATTTGGCTAGGTGATTTGATAAATGGTGCTACCTGTAAATTACTGAGTTGAAAGGGAAAAGCAAATTTCAAAGGAAAGAAACAAGTTTGCTAGAGACAATTTGAAGTCAAAATTTATGTGGGACACTTGGATGAAAATGCATCATGGAGCAGCTGCAAATATGGGTTTAAATATTAGGAGATTAGGTGAGAATTTTGGTTTGGAGATACAGATTTGGGTGTTGACTGTAAGCGATAACAGAGTAGATGAGGCTTCTCAGGAGCAGTGTGAAATGTGAGAGCTACAAGG
>RJWJ010036465.1:0-16255 GCA_004363605.1 Indri indri | reverse complement strand
CTCGGCCTCCCAGAGTGCTAGGATTACAGGCGTGAGCCACCGCGCCTGGCCAAGATATAAATTCTTGAATATTGCAAAGGAAGGCCTTCCATAATCCACCCCTGCCTAGTCTCAAACCTTTCTCATTCTCCATTATTTTCTGTCATTCTGTATTTCATATTCCAGCTGTAGCAAACTGCTTGTTGTTTCCCATTAAGGTGCTCATGCTCTTTCTTGGTGCTTATCCAGGTGATGATGGTCGTTCCTTCTTTCTTCATCTTTCTCCCTCCTACTCATCCTTTAAGACTTAGCTCAGGTTGTCAAAGACCTTTCCTTCTGGCTGGTTTAAATGCCTTTTCTCACCTGCCTCCTCAGCACAGTAGGCAGCGTGTCAATCTCATAAATGCCTTTTCTCTGTGCTCTGCTTACTTTGCCTATGTTACTACATACCTGCTTGCTCTTGCCTGACTTTTTTTTTTTTTTTTTTTTAAAGAGACCGGGTCTTGCTCTGTTGCCCAGTCTGGAGTGCAGTGGCCTGATCATAGCTCACTGTAACCCTGAACTTGGGGGCTCAAGTGATCCTCCTGTCTCAGCTTCCCAAGTAGCTGGGATTACAGGCGTGCACCACTATGCCGGGCTAATTTTTTAAATTTTTTGTAGAGACAGGGTCTTACTATGTTGCCCAGGCTGATCTCAAGCGATCCTCCTGCCTTGGCCTCCCAAAGTGCTGGGATTACAGGCATAAACCACTGTGCCTAGCCTTTGCCTGACTTTTTAAATAGACTATATATTCTTTGAGAATAGAAGCCATATCTTATTTTTTTGCAACCTTGGCTGTCAGCATGGTGCCTAGAATATTAGGATATGTTCAGTATACTTTTATTGAATAAATGCGTAGGTTTTTTGAATTAGTGAATGGGTTTTTAAATATTGCTTGTAATTACGGTAAAACTTTAATTTTCTTTTTCCTTGAAGGAGAAAAAAGAAAAATATTCAGTTGTTTAATTATGGGGGAAATGACTTTTTAAAATATTATAATTCTCATTGGCTTCTAATGAGAATTTTATTTTATTTTTTATTTATTTATTTTTTCGAGACAGAGTCTCACTTGGTTGCCAGGGCTAGAATGCCATGGTGTCAGCCTAGCTCACAGCAACCT
Organism: Indri indri; assembly: GCA_004363605.1. Taxonomy (NCBI): domain Eukaryota; kingdom Metazoa; phylum Chordata; class Mammalia; order Primates; family Indriidae; genus Indri; species Indri indri. The sequence continues at coordinate 15,117 of RJWJ010036465.1, read as the reverse complement.
CAAACTCCTGGACTCAAGCAATCCTTTTGCCTCAGCCTCCCGAGTAGCCGGGACTACAGGCATGTGCCACCATGCATGGCTAATTTTTTCTATATATTTTTAGTTGTCCAGCTAATTTCTTTTTATGTTTAGTAGAGAGGGGGTCTCGCTCTTGCTTAGGCTGGTCTCGAACTTCTGAGCTCAAACGATCCTCCCTCCTCGGCCTCTCAGAGTGCTAGGATTATAGGCGGGAGCCACCTCACCCAGCTGAGAATTTTGTTTTATTGTTTTAAAATTTCCACAGAACCTGAGTAACCCAGGAAAGCATTTTATAATTGCTTTTTTAAGAATTTTTTTGCTCTGGGAGGCTGAGGCGGGAGGATCGCTCAAGGTCAGGAGTTCAAGACCAGCCTGAGCAAGAGCGAGACCCTGTCTCTACTAAAAATAGAAAGAAATTAGCCGGACAACTAAACATATATAGAAAAAATTAGCCAGGCATGGTGGCACATGCCTGTAGTCCCACCTACTTGGGAGGCTGAGGCAGGAGGATCGCTTGGGCCCAGGAGTTGGAGGTTGCAGTGAGCTAGGCTGACACCACAGGACTCTAGCCCGGGCAACAGAGCGAGACTCTGTCTCAAAAAAAAAAAAAAATTTTTTTTTGAGGCTTATTTCCTGCTGAGGTTTAGTATAGAGTAATACTACTTAAGAGAATAAAGTATTAGTCTGGAGACTATATGAAAGAGAAAGGTGAATGAATCAGATGTAGATATGGAATGAGGTAACAGGGTTTCTGGGTCTCTTGTTTGGTTCATGATCCTCCCAGCAGCACTGAAATACAACCTCATTTTTTCAGAGCACATATAAATGAAGAATGACCTAGAGGTTAGGTGGGAATGGCTGGGTCTGCCTCTCTCTGGACTCAAGATTCCTGGGAGCTGGCCCAGAACTGTATATCCTTAGGGAATTCAAAGTCATTGCTATTTGCAGATATGCACTTCACTCTGATCTCCTTTCAGTGTTACCTTTGGTAGAGACTAGACTATACAAGAAAATATTTGGAATAAAGTTGAGCATTTTCAAGGTTTTCTACTTCTACATGGGATGACTATTAACTTATTTTTTCTGGTATGCAGTAATCTAGCAAATTATGATTTTGTAGTTAAATTGCAAAAGCATTCTCCTGAGAGTGCATGTTTTTCTTTAAAATAGTATTATAAGTAAAGCTTTAGAAGAGGAACACAAATTTTCTGATACTGATTATTGTCCATCATCAATTTATTCTAAAAGAAGGAGTTAGCACATTTGTATCTGAAGTATCTGAGTACCTTGGATATGTAAATAAACATTTGTATTTTTTCTTAGGTATAACTGAATTCTGTCAGTTTCTATACTCTTCACCAAATGACTCAATGTGCACATCTTTTATCACGAGGAAAGTAGTTTTTGGCCTTTCGGCATATCAAAATCAGTTTCTCTCATTTGTTCATTTATTTGTTCAATTCATTTTTTTTTTTTTTTTTGGTGCAACATTGTAGGCACCAGGAATGAAACATGAACAAAACAGGCACAATACTTTGCTCTAATGGAGTTTACACTCTACTGGGGTAGACAGACAATAAGCAAAATTAAGTAAAAACTATATAGTATGTTATTAAAGAGTAATAAGTGCTACAAGGGGAAAAGCAGGAAAACTAAAATAAGTACGGTGGGGGCTCCAATTTTAGGTAGGATGATCAAAAAAAGCCTCGCTGAGAAAGTAATATTTGAGTAAAAACCCAAAGGGAGGCAAGCCTTGTGGCTATCTGGGAAATAGCTTTCCAGGTAGAAGGAATAGCAAATACAAAAAGGTCCTGGTCCAGAGCATGCTTAGCATGTTTAAGGAACAGCGAGAGGAGACCAGTGTAGCTGGAGCAGGGGAGGTGAATTTGGCTTCTTTTTTTTTTTTTTTTTTTTTGAGACAGAGTCTCAGCTCTATTGCCCTTGCTAGAGTACAGTGGCATGGCATAATCATAGTTCACTGCAACTTCAAACTCCTGGGCTCAAACCATCCTCTTGCCTCAGCCTCCTGAGCAGCTGGGACTATAGGCATGCACTAACATGCTCGGCAAATTTTTAATTTTTTTCTATTTTTTGGTAGAGATGGGGGTCTTGCTCTTGCTCAGGCTGGTCTCAAAACTCCTAACCTCAAATGATCCTTCTGCTCGGTTTCCCAGAGGGCTAGGATTAGAGATGTGAGCCACTGTGCCCAGCTGAGTTTGGCTTTTTATTCTGAATGACATAAATGTCTTTGAAGGGTTTTGGGGGTAGTTGAATAATTAACTTAAGTTTTAGCAGGATCATGCTAGCCACTTTACTGAGAACTAACTTCAGTTTTCAGTTCAGAATCAGGATATAAAGATGGATTTGTATAAGAACTTTTCTGATTTCAATCCTTTAGGAAAATGTTTGGTTCTGAGTACCTCATTTGAAAGAAAGATACTGATAACTCTGGAATCTATTTGGTGAAGGGTGACTGAGATGATGAAGAACTAGTAAACTATTTTATATGAGAAACAGTTTAAAGACCTGGGGATATTTAACCTTAGAAAGAAAACCAAAGGAGAGGGGAATGTGTGAGGGGTGAAAAAACAATATAACCTTAGGTTGAACCATATGAAATTGCTGGGGGTGGCTGTTGTTTGGTAAAAAATGGTTGAATAATGGCAATTTTTTGTGGTTCAAACTAATGCTGTCTTCAAAGATTTGAAAAACTATTTATATGGAAAGAGAAATAGACTTATTTTGGATGCTTGTAGTGGTTCAAATGGGGAGGAGTGTGTGTAAATTATAGAGGTGCAGATCTGGGCTCAACGTGAGGGGCAGACACTTCCACAATGAATTAAATAACAATGGGTTATAGTAAGTGCCTCTGTAGTCAGAAGTGTTAAACAAGGGCTAGATAGACATCTGGTTAGCAATGTGTCAGAAAGGATTCCTGCACTGAGTAGTAGGAAGTTAGACTAGATAACTTATTCAAGTCCTATCCATGCTAAGAGTCTATAATCTTCATGTACTATGAATAAAAATAAAGGTATTTACCTGTAATCATGAAAGGGATTGAGAGATTTTCAACTCAAAGATATTCTTGTGGGTGTGTTTTTTTTGTTTGTTTGTTTGTGGTTTTTTTGGCTATGTCTGTGGAAAGGATTTTTTTTTTCTTTCATCAAAGGAGTCATTTTTTTGGAAAGCTGCTTCCCTGCCACCTCCCCCCTCCCACCAAGTTGCTATAAATTGAAGGTATAATGGATATTTGGTATAAAACTGGTTAGCTATTACTTCTTAACTCCTTGAAGAACTGTTCCAGTTTTCATAGGAAAATGATTTTAAACACAGATATATTAGTTTCTCTTTATAAACAATTTCAAAATTTGAGCCTGATTTTTGTAAGTATGTGACCTTTATCAATACAGGTGGTTGAATTCTATTTATAGATAATTTCAGGTCTGTTGTTTTCAAAATCTCTTTCTCATACCACATTAACCATTGTTCCCAGTGCTGTTATTTCTATGCTTCTAAACTATGTTTTCTAATATTTTTAATATAAATAGCATGATAACTTATGTTCCTTCCTAATGATGGCATTGTTGAAACTGCAAGGGGATTTTGATCTAGATCCATTGCTCATCACACAAAGATCCAATTATCGAGACAATGAGGATTGCCAAGGAAGAAAGGAAAGGAATTTTTTTTTGTTGTTTTAATTTTTAAATTTTTTAAATTTTTAATTTTTTCTTTTGGGAGATGGACTCATTCATTCCAGGGGAATTTTTAATAGGACAGATGTCTTGTCTGCAGAGTGGGAGAAGCTGCCTCAAATCCATCTCTCTGAGTAACGGAGATCATGGGCTTTTAAGGGAGCGGCCCCTTGGTTTGAGGCAGGTCATGAGTGAATCTTAACATCAGGAAGTCCTTCAGAATCTCAGCCTTTTTGTCTTGCAGAAAATCCACGACTTGTGGGAAACAACTCAAAAGATCAAGTAGTTAGTTAAGGGAGAGGAATATATAGGGGTCATTGAAATTTGTTCATTGAGGGTGGGTTACAGTGGCTACTGGGTTATTATGTTGGTATGGGATTTCATGATGCTATGCTAGAAAATAGAATCTGCAAGAAGAATTATGTCTAAAGGAAAAAGAGAAAGCATTATCCCAAACTGAAACTTTGTACCCATCAAACAATAACTTCCTTTCCTCTCTCCCTCTAGCCTCTGATAACTCCTATTTTTCATTCTGTCTCTATAATTTGGCTATTCTAGGTATCTCATCTAATAGTCCTTTTGTGTCTGGCTTATTTCACTTAGCATGTTTTTAAGTTTTATCCATGGTTGTAGCAGAATTTTATTCTTTTTTTTAAGGCTGAATAATAATCCATTGCATGTATACCACATTTCATTTATATATTCATTTTACTATTGTTTTTAGGTAACTACTATTTATAGTTTCTCCTTTCAATTTTTTTATTCTTCCAAAAAAATCCTTACTTCTTTTGATTGATTATCTGAGGTCAGGGTCTCTAGACGCCTCATCATTCTAATCATTGGATATGTGGTTTTGCTAATGTCCTGCTTAAGGTGCAGTTCTCAGAATAAAACTATAAAGAATGGTTAACTATAAAGAATACAGATGGCTCAGTTATTTCCTATAATATGGATATCATACTTCTATCAAGATTGTTAACCTTTTAGGAACCACATTATGTTTTTGGCTTATATGAAATCTTTTAAAAATAATGTTACCAAGTTAGGTCTTATGTAATTCTTTTAAAATTTATTGTAAAATATTTAGGAAATAGAAAAAAATAAATATTACCCAAGTTATAAGGCATCACTGATATAGTTGTGGATCCCTGTGATACCCCTCCTCAATCCCATTTCCCTTTCTATCTCTAGAGGTAACTACTATTCTAAATCTTGTGATTATGCATTTCTTCATACTTTTACTATATATGTATCTCCAAGCTATACATAATATTGTATGTTTTTTTTTTGAGACAGAGTCTCACTCTCTTGCCTGGGGCGAGTGCCGTGGCGTCAGCCTAGCTCACAGCAACCTCAAACTCCTGGGCTTGAGCAATCCTACTGTCTCAGCCTCCCAAGTAGCTGGGACTACAGGCATGCGCCACCATGCCCGGCTAATTTTTTTTTTCTCTATATATTTTTAGCTGTCCAATTAATTTCTTTCTATTTTTGGTAGAGACGGGGTCTCGCTCTTGCTCAGGCTGGTCTCCAACTCCTGAGCTCAGAACGATCCGCCCGTCTCGGCTTCCCAGAGTGCTAGGATTACAGGCGTGAGCCACCGCGCCCGGCCTAATATTGTATGTTTTTAATTTTATTTAAATAGTATTATACAAAATATATTCCTCAGCTTGCTTTTTTCAATGAACATGAGAGCCATCTATGTGTTATGTATATAAATATATATATATGTGTAGTTCTAGTTCCTTTTCACTGCTATAGGTTTCCATCTTATGAATTTATTTTTAATTTACTCATCTATTCTCTGATTGAGGGACATTTGTTACTACTGTTTTTCCCCTTTGTAATTATTTTTCAAACCTCAATGCAGAAACCTTATATTTCATTTAAATTCTACTTTGTTGGTTTTGGTCTATCTTTCCAGCTTGCGATGTTTTTGAACTGTAATTCAATCATACTAGCTGCAGATTTGGTAAAAGTCCATGGTGTATTAGTGAATCTGAGATCAAATTTTACAAGTTACTTCTGAACTTTGAAATGCAGTTACAATTCTTCTGGGACTGAAAACATTTTGAGATGTAAAGTTACTTATATATTAGCCTGAACTATCTTTGATTATAAATCCCTCTTTATATTGCTTGGTTTGAAAGAGCACAGATAATTTTACCTCTGACTCATGTTAACACTCTTCTGCTTTTCTGTCAAGCTGTAGTCTTGAATTTGACCTTCCTTTCTTTCTCCTTTTCCCTTCTGCCTACTCTCTCCTCCCCGCCCCCCATCATTGTAATAACAGGTTTCTTTCTTTTTTCTTTTTTGGCTCCATCACTTACTGAGCCTTAGCCTTTTAGCCATTATTTTTATAGGTATTCCTTTTCAATGCTATTTTAAAAACTTCTTTTTTGTGCATATGTCCCCATAATCTCCCTGTTCTTCATGACCATGTCTCTAATAATTTCCTCATGTTTTTCAAAAAATTTCTGAATGTATAGAGAAAATTTCACTGCCGTATCCTCAGGGCTTAGAAATGAACCTAACACTTAATATATAGCTGTGAAATGTAGTGAATGAACTTCACTTCTATAGTTGCCTTATACTAACAAGTTCTATATTCTTGTAGAATCTTTGGCCATGAAATCATGCCTACTTTTTTTAAATGTTTTTAGAATTTATTTATAATATGCTTACATATTTGACTGTGACCTACCTCTTTTCTCAGTATAAAAACTGTGAAATTTAGCCTGATAAATGCTATGGGAGCTAAAAAAGAAAAAAAAAACAACCTGTGAAATTGTTATTTTCTGCCAAGATTCCTGATATGTTCATGTCACCAACAAATTATTGCTCAAAATTAAGTCCACAGTAGTAGAGGACTTCCCTTTTGAAAGAGAAAATTGTCGTCAAGCTTAGTCAATAATTTTGATGAATGCTTTTAACAAATAGTGGGTTATTTGAAATACTTCATGGTTACTAAATCTTGTCTCTGTGCCAATATTATGTTTTCTGGTAGTCTGTAGTATATTTTTCATATTTAACAATGGTGAGAGACAACCACTGCATCTGTTCTAATTTTGAGTATCTGTTAAAATAAGCCATGATCCAGTGCAAATTTCTGATTCATACTTATACTCTAATCAGATGACATTTGATATTCAGTTAATTAATTTACTGTGGTTTTCTGCTTAAATTGAAATTTACCACCATAATAAATCTCAGGGAATTTCTTAAGTTTAGAAAATTTTAAATAAATATTATTAGATTGAGTTGGCTCTAAAATAATAAAATAAAAATTAGAGTAAGGAAAGTTCCATAGTCTTAGCTAAAACCCCTTTGTAGCTAGAAGCCTTCAAGCTTTGTTTATATTTACCTTGAGATTTTTGATACTAGTAAGCATTTTCTATGTGGTTCTTCTCCCTTTCTGTTACATTTTTGGCTAAATTATTACTTCATTTTACGTTTTCCAAAAAAGTTTATATGGCTGCAACACCTTATATAAATAATAGCATTAAAGACATTTGATCTGTATTTATAAAGAAAGAGAATCATCATTATATTGATGTGATTTACCTAAAAGTCACTTGTCTAACAGCCTCAGCTAGTGACAATATAATGGGAACTTCAAAGTAGGCTTATGTGGTATTTGAAGAGCTAAAACAGATTTCATAAGATCAATGCATTGAAGTTATAGTAATATGAACATTAGTCTTACTCTTCCTTAGAATTTATTTTACACACAATTTTATTTTTTATTTTTTATTTAAGAGACAGGATCTCACTCTGGGTCACTCGATCCTCTTGCCTCACTCAGCCTCCCGAGTAACTAGGACTGCAGGCGAACACCACCAAGCCTGGCTAACTTTAAAAAAAAATTTTTTTAGAGACAGGGTCTTGCTATGTTGCCCAGGCTGGTATTAAACTCCTGGCCTCAAGTGATCCTTCTACCCCAGCCTCCCAAAGTGTTGGCATTACAGGTGTGAGCCACTACCCCAGACTGTAGACACAATTCTTAACACATTTGGCTATTCAGTTTTTGAGTCAGTGGTAGATTAACCAATAGCAGATAGAAGAGGAGATACTGGAAGCGACTTGTTGGCAGGCCACCTTTACATTAGCAAGAAATGTGAGTTAACTGCAAATGAGCAAACAGAAAACATATTAAATATGCAAAAGATACAAAGATATACAGAAAATAAAAAAGCACAGTATTCATGTATCCTTTTGGCAAAGATAATCATCCCCACAGACTTCAGTAGCCCTTGAGGACGTTAGCACTGTATAGTAACTGAGGTTCATAATGATGACTAAATCAGCGCAGGTTTACTTATGTTCTCCAGATTTTCAAAATGGAAACATATTATCCATTTTAGAAATATTTCCATCCAGAATTGCTAAAATAGCACACTTTGATACTTAAAGGGAGTAAAACTCAATTCTATGGAAAATTAATTTTTTTTTCTTACATTTTCCTCAGTGAAGCCTAGTAATCATTGATCCAGTAGTGTATTCTTCTGGAAGGACCAGGTGGTATACTTTCAGAATATATCTAGATAACTTTTTTTTTTCTTTTGAGACAAGGTCTCACTTTGTTGCCTGGTCTGGAGTGTGGTGGCATTATCATACCTCAGTGCAACCTCAAACTTCTGAGCTCAAGTGATCCTCCTGCCTCAGTCTCCCAAGTAGCTGGGACTACAGGTGTGCACCACCATACCTGGCTAACTTTCCTATTTTTTTAACTTTCCTATTTTTTGTAGAGATGGGGTCTTGCTATTGCCCAGGTTGGTCTTGGACTCCTGGCCTCAAATGATCTCTCACCTTGGCCTCCCAAGTGGTAGGATTACAAGCATGAGCCACTGTACCCTGCCTAGATAATGTCTAAGTACAAGCTTGAATTCTGCAGAAAAGTAAAGAACACTCTTTTGTCCTCTTAGAAGAGATGAGTAAGAGTTTGTTTATTTAAAAATATCTTTGAATGAGTTGATTCAACGATATTAGTCACCATAGAAATGACTTAAATTTAAAACCAAATTGTTGAAAACAGCATATTCATGCTGAGTGACATTCCTGATTCACTCAATATGGCAAGTATTCTTTTAGAAGTCTTCTTACAGAGTAGTTTAAGATCCAAATAATTTCAAGAGGATGGAGGGAGAATTATGAAGGAACTCTTTTCAATATTTTAAATTACCATTTTCATCTGAATACCACATTGGTGATCATCCTGTTTTTCTAGATGTGCTCATTAGTGTACTTAAATTGAGTTATAAAGTAAAGATATTTCCCTGTGGTTTTGGAGGTACTGACTTTATTGGGAAACAAGCTATTTCCTAGCATATTTTTTAAACTTTAGTACTTGAACATTTCTTTCTCTCTGAAAAATTTCCATGGGATTCTGTTGTCTAATATAGAAGTAAAAGGGCCTTTTATTGTTTATTTTTGTTTTTTTCCCCCTATACTTCTAATTCAAATGGTAACTCTGATTTTATGATATAGCCTTTAAGAAATAACCCATTTGTATATTCTAATGTCCCTTTTGTTTTCTTTCTTACCTTCCTTCCTATTTGTAAAATCTCAGCATTGGACAGGGCCTTAGAGTTCAGTTAATGCAAAGGCTCTCTTGCTGGAAGAATCTTTTCTCTGGCATCCACAACAGATGGGCATTCAGCTTCTGAGTGAATATTTTTGGTGATTATAAGCTTATTATTCCAAGCAGCCCATCTAATTTTTTTTTTTTTTTTAAACAGAATCTTGCTCTATCACCTGGGCTAGAGTGCTGTGGCGTCAGCCTAGCTCACAGCAACCTCAAATTCCTGGGCTTAAGCGATCCTCCTGCCTCAGCCTCTGAGTAGCTGGGACTACAGGCACAGACCATGATGCCCAGTTTTTCTATTTTTAGTAGAGCCTAATTTTTTATATTTTTAGTAGAGTTGAGATCTCACTCTTGCTCAGGCTGGTCTTGAACTCCTGACTGAGCTCAGGTGATCCTCCCACTTCAGCTTCACAGAGTGCTAGGATTACAGGTGTGAGCCACTGTGCCCAACCCCATCTAATTTTTGAATATCTCTAATTCTTAGGAATTTTTTCCTTTTACTTTATTTATATGAAAACTGTGTCTTTGTAATTGCCATGAACTAATGAATTCTGCCCTTAAGAATCACATGGAATTTAGCAACTCTTAAAATTTGTGAGGGCAGCAATCACGTCCCTGATTTGCATTCTCTTTCCAGGTTAAGGTCCCAATATCTTTAAATTATATACCTTATGCCATGGTTTCAAATTTCATCATTATCTTCTATCTCTTCTTTGACAGATTCTAGTCTCTTTAAAATAAACTGCCCAGAACTGAATGTAAGATTTGAGATGCAGTATAGCAGCCTGAGCAACATAGCAAGACCCTATCTCCATAAAAAATAGAAAAAAATTAGCCAGGGTGTTGGGGTACACTTGTAGTCACAGCTACTCAGGAGGCTGAGGCAGGAGGATCACTTGAGCCCAGGAGTTTGAGATTGCAGTGAGCTGTGATCATGCCACTGCCTTCATGCCCAGGCAATAAAGTGAGAACCTGTCTCCAAAAACAAAAAACCCCACCAAACGAAAAAAGATGCAATATAAATATGAAGAACTGAGGAATTGTTACTTTCCATGATATTCTGAATAGAATGAAGTCCAGGAGGTTAGAGACTTTGCCTTTCTCATTAGTATAGCCCCACTGTTTACCACAGTGCTTAGAACATTGTAACATTCTCAGAAAATACATGATGAAGAATCAAATGAATGCTCTGGTTACAATAAGTCTAAAAAGAGGTAGAGATTGTTAGCTGTTTTAGAAATTTATTTCTGTTGAGGCATGTTCTATCAAGACCTTAAGATCCCTTTCTTGTCAAACCGGGTAACCTGCAAGGATGGAGGTTGGTGAGGTTGGTGGGATAGGCAAAAGCCAGATCACTGAAGAACCTGTAGTTCAAGTGAGAAATGAAGAACACTTGCACAAACATCATAGCAGAAGAGGTGAAAAGTGGACTGGTTCTAAATATGTTTTGGAGGTAGACTCTATAGGACTAACAGATAGATTTGATTGGGAAGGGAAATGGCTAAAACAAGGATAGTGCTTAGGATTCTGGTTTGATAGTATGATTGAGCCATTTACTGGGACAGGAAAAACGGAGAGAGAATTAAGAGTTTAATTATGGACATGTTGTGTTGAGATGCTTCTGAAATAATTCATCTTTCTTCTTTTTTTGTATTTTGGCTCTGTTACCATACTTGTTTCATTAAGCCATTTATCAGAGTGGGCCATGGGAGATATATTAAGAAAATGCCTTTAGGCTCAGACATGAAACTGCCTGGGTTAATAAGAAGCAGGCTAATGACAGTGAGCTAGAGAAACTAAGGGCAGCAGTAGTTCTTAACTTGGTTGCAAGGCTTTTCAAGTTTCTCTGCCCAGTATTGACTTCAGCTTCCTGAGGGATTCCCATTGTGAATACTCACTGATAACCTGAATTTACCCAGGCATTTGTTGAATTTCTCTATGCTTCTAGCCTCCTTTGCCTCTACTTTATTTATCTACTTCCCTGTTTAAAAACCTTCAATGGCACTCTACTGCTTCAGGATAAAGTTTGAACTATTTCGCATGGTACTCAAGTCCTTTCATAATCTGTCTTTTTTGCCTGTCTTTCCTTATCTCATTCCATCTTCACATACACTCTGTGGAAAGAGAAACATGTACATGAGCGGTGGATGTAAAACTGGTGAGAATAGAGGTGGTCTTGGCCAGATTAAATAGCCTGTCTATAATTTCTCAGTAGATAGGGGTTCTTTACCAGAGAAGCGTATCTGAGGTACAAACATCTGAAGTGCCATGTTTTACAGATACTAGCCTGAGAATTTACAATAGAATCACCACGCTGTAGTATTATAATAGTTTCATTAAAGCATGGCTTAGCTCAGTTGTATGACACAAATTTCTTAACCTTCCAGAGCTTGTTTATTTATCTGGTAAATTAGAATGTTTACCTTATAGAATGGTTGTAAGACAACCTGGTAAAACACATAGAATAATGTGTGGCATTTAGTAGGTACTCAGTAAATGGTAGCTACTATTATTATTATTTCAGTTAGAATCAAATCTTAAATGGTAGCTCTGTGGAACCTTTCCCGATTGTAGCCATATTCCAACTAGTCTGGAATTCTTGCTAGTTTTTAAGGAGCTACAATAATCTCACTAATGCCAATTCTTCTGCCTGGAATTCCATTTGCCCATTGCACCTCAAGTCTCTTTCTCCATTGACATCTATACTCATCCTCAAAGCACAACTTAAAAACCACGTTTTCAATGTGGCCTTTCCCAGTCACTCTAGTTGAAAGTTCTAGTTCTGTAAGGCTTAGTTGGCTTCACTCATAAGGCTTTGATTAAGTACCAGGTACTGCCTCGTATTTTAGTTATTTGTGTATATGTCTTATCTCCTTAAGAATTGTGTGTTATTCTTTTTTGGTCCCTTTCAGAGAGCTGAGCCAAAATCTTATACGTGGTTAGCACACAGTAAACACTGATAGATGTTTAGTGAGCTAATTCGAAGATTACTACCAATAATTAAATCATTAAACTTCATCCCTAAATGGTGATCATAAGGAAATTTTCTTAGTGCTGCCAAACTGTAGTGTTTTTACTAAGTTTTCTATCCAAGAAACATTAATGGAGCACTGACTATATTAATGTTACAAAGAGATTTTTTAAAAAGATAAAAGATATCATCCAGCCTTTTCAATCTGCTCAGTGTGGGGTTTATAAAGATTTGATTTGCCTGAAGTTTACAGACGCACACTATTAAAGCAAGTATATCTTTGATACCAGATGGAGTATAATTCCTAGGGTTTGGAGGATTAGGATTGAGATGGAATGGTAATTCATCACTTTGTTTTCAGTGCTGTGTTGATTTTTTTTTTTTTAATCAAAAGACCTCTTTCTGACATTAAGTAAATAGATACCTCCTTTTGGATTTTGTATCCAGACTGAAAATAGTGTCATTTACACAGGAAGGGCCTGTGTGTAGAGCATTTATCCTGTTTTTGCTGCTTGCCGCCTTTGTGTCTTTTTATCTAGTTACCCATCCTATCTTTTGTAATGTGAAGAACTTGGCTGCATGTATAACTGATATGTCAGAACAAGTTTATTTGCTTTTAGTAAGTGGGCCATAGGATTTTTTTCTTTTTGCTATTTATTTTTTGTTTGTTTAATTCAGATCAACCTCTGAACTAGCCAATGATACCAGCCTGGTTTATCAGTTTCATTTTAAATTCTCTCTTTCTTTTCTTTCTCTCTCTCTTTTTTTGGCTCTTAACTAATAGCATTGCTACCTGTGTGTACAGAGCTAAAAAGAACATGCATTCATGCAGCTGTCCTTAATCATTCATTTTTATGTATTGTTTTCTTGCATAGATTGAGGTGTACCATCTCTGCTAAGTACTGCACTGTTTGAATTCCTGATTGTTTTCTAGCATTTGATACATAATATTACCTGAAGTTAGTTTCACTATGTCCTAATAAAATTCTTTTGCCCTTCTATTTGTGCGCTTATTCCTTATGTTGTGTTCTCATCTGTTCTTTACTTATGTTCAGCTTGTTTTTTCACATGTGTCCAGTGGCAAAATGTCTTGATTCTGTACTGATAGATGTTATTCTCTAATTCTTCATACGTCTTCATTGGGTTCGGATCATAATCCCAAAAGATATAATCTCAAGCACCATGATCTCAAATGTCAAAATCCTGAAAGATCAAAATCCCTAAAGTCTAAAATCCCTAATATCTAAAATCCCCAAAATCCCAATCACATAATAGTTGTATCACGTTAGGTGGAACTATTACTTTGTTATTGTTTTTATTTGGAAATTAAGTGTGGTTTAAGGAGATTCATAGGGGTGCCAAGTTGATGAGGGATAGACTTGTGGACTTAATTTTAAAGGTGTCCCAGCCTGAGCAAGAGCGAGACCCCGTCTCTACCAAAAATAGAAAGAAATTAACTGGACAGCTAAAAATATATATAGAAAAAATTAGCTGGGCATGGTGGCGCATGCCTGTAGTCCCAGCTACTTGGGAGGCTGAGACAGTAGGATTGCTCGAGCCCGGGAGTTTGAGGTTGCTGTGAGCTAGGCTGACGCCACGGCACTCGCCCCAGGCAAGAGAGTGAGACTCTGTCTCAAAAAAAAAAAAAAAAAAAGGAATACTTCAAAACCTGATAAAGCATTATTTGGGGTTGTCTGTGGGGGTGTTTCCAGAGGAGACTAGTATGTGAGTCTGAGTGGATTAGATGGGGCAATATCTGCCCTCATTGTTGGTGGGCACCATCCAATCAGCTGGGAGCCAGAGGGAATAAATACATAAGGTGAATTGGTCTCTCTCTGAGAGCTCAGACAGACTTCTTCTGCTTTGGACATCAGAACTCCAGGCTCTCCAGCCTTTGGACCCCAAGACTTACATCAGTGGCCCCCTAGGTCTTGAGGCTTTCAGCCTCAGAGTGCGAGTTAGACCATTAGCTTCGCTGGTTCTGAGGCGTTTGGACTTGGACTGAGCCATGCTACTGGCATCCTAGGGTCTCCAGCTTGCGTGCAGCCTGTCCTGGGACTTCTCAGCCTCCATAATGCTGTGAGCCAATTCTAATAAATCCCCTCTCATATATCTATATATCCTGTTGGTTCTGTCTCTCTTAAGAACCCTGACTAATACAGATTTGGTATTGTGAAAGCTGAATATCATTGCTTCTTACTGTATTCCTTTCAACACAATGGAAGAGATGTGTGAAGTTGTTCCCTTGCAGAAAGGCTGTGATGAGTGTACGAGGCTACTTGTGAAAGATAAAAGTTTAAAAGCTAATTATTATTGGTGCTGTGAAAGCAGAAAATTGCTTAATTGCAATGGCCAAGCAATAACCAAGCTTTCAAATGGACCGCATATACTTACAAAATGTATAGACTGCAACCATTCTCCAAATACAAGTACAGCAAGTGTTTTGAAGATTATAGAAGTGAAAACACAGATGAAAAATACAAGAAACCTCCCCTGCCAAATTATTCTGCCCCTTCACACATAGAACATGCTTGCCTTCAAAAAACACCCTTTGGCTGGGCACGGTGGCTCATGCCTGTAATCCTAGCACTGTGGGAGGCCGAGGTGGGAGGATCGCTTGAGATCAGGAATTCGAGACCAGCCCGAACAAGAGCGAGACCCCGTCTCTACTAAAAATGGAAAGAAATTATCTGGACAACTAAAAATATATAGAAAAAATTATCCGGGCATGGTGGCACATGCCTGTAGTCCCAGCTACTTGGGAGGCTGAAGCAGAAGGATCGCTTAAGGCCAGGAGTTTGAGGTTGCTGTGAGCTAGGCTGATGCCACAGCACTCTAGCCTGGGTGACAGA
>RJWJ010036464.1:0-16083 GCA_004363605.1 Indri indri | reverse complement strand
CGGTCCGGGCTGCTCTCTCCGCACTGCCCATTAGCCCAGGGAACATTGTGATTAATGCACCACTCCGGGCCCAGCCCACAGGCCCGTCCTGTGGCTGATCCCCGCAGCTAGTCCTGAGCGGTCACCGGTGTCCCTGTGCCTTTAACTGCCTTCCCTTTATCTGCCCAGCCCGGGCCTGCAGCTGGGCCTCCCCGTGGCCTGACCGACCGCCTCTCCGTACCCTGGGACTCGGGCAGGGTGCGTTCATTACTCATCTGTGACAATAACCCATCGAGTAAGATGTAGAACTCAATTCCAGCAGAAAGACCCATAATGTCGGAGTCAGGAGGTTATCGCTGAGGGACCTGCACCTTGCTCCTCACCTCTCTTATCGAGAGCTTTACAGGCTCTGCTGGGGCCAGCATCTTGTAAAGCTGAGGGTGGCAGATTTGGCCTCAGATTAGCATACATCTTCCTAAGTGGTACTACATTTAATTAAAAAGTAAACCTTATTTATTTATTTATTTATTTATTTTTGTAACTGTACTGTAGGAAAACAGGAGGCATGCATTGTAAAATCTGGGTTGGTGGTAGAGAGGAAAAGAAAGCAAATCCCAGAACACTTCTGATCCTGGCTATCCCCAGCCCCCTCCCCTCCTAGTAGAGGCACATTACTCATTAGTGCCTGGGAGTCCTCTCTCTGTGTCCCACCATGCTTGTCCCCACACTGACACTAAAGGATCCCAGACCGCACCTGGTGCGCAGCCCTGGAACACATTGTGTAACTATGCTGCCCAATCCCGTCTCTCCCCATTCTGGCCTTTTATATTTTCCTTTGAGGGGCAGCATGTTTGAGCTATTGACTAAAGTTTTGATGTGTGCCTCATCATCCAATGGAGCATTTACCACCTCCTGGAAAATCTGATTACATGACAATTAGAAAACTTAAAGAGCCCTAGTGCAAAAGAGGTGGCAACAGGAAAGGGAGGGACATCCCCCAAATATGCCTTTTTATCATTTAATCATCTTCTAGAATATTAGGTCACAACATTAAAGTGGAATGTAAGTGTTATAATTACTTCAATTTCATTACCTTAAACAGATATGCATCAAATTGCAATAATTAACCGGACATCAGAAAAGATTCATTACACTTGATAAGAAAATTCAGGTCATGACCACAGTATCACTGAAAACCAATCATGTAGTTAAATACTGCGGACTGCTTAAAATTGTTTTTAGTGATTTCAAAAGGCTTATTCGTAAGGCAGGTAATATTGTATAAAGCCAAATTTTAGAATATTGGGAGAATATAAAAAAATTACTAAGGGGAATTTTAATTAGGTTTAAGAGAGAGTAAAACCAAGCAAAATAATATAAACTGTGTGAATTATTTAATATTAGTATAATGATAATTGTGTATATCTTTTGTAAAAACTTTGAAATGATATCATCTTCCTGAAACTTTACAAGGGCTTGGCCTAAACGTTTAGTGATTACCCTCTTATCTAAACAATGCACTCTTCTACGGCTTTGCTGTTTTCTGGTTCTACACTATATACCCCTTCACCAGCTTCTCAGCTTCTCCTACTACCATTTCCACTATGCCAAGCTGTGTCATTTTCATTAGAAATATTCCACAATGCAGAGCAGATGTCATCATCCCTCCATGCCTCTTCCTATTAAAAAGAGGGCTCTATAAATGATACAGATGTTTGCTTATAAGGTAAGAGATATAGCCTAAATTACCATCTCCACGAAGTTCCATAAACCTTACTTCCTTAAGGAATTTATAGTTATTTTTTTTTAGTTGTACTTGCTATTTGGGAAAAGGCTGAGTTAAAAGATCTTAACAAGTCTTCTCAGAACCTGTAAATATCACCATACATTGCAATAGTCTAAGAGGCAAAAGCATTACTTATCTCTCAAGCATATTTGACTGTAGAATCCCTTTTGGGTAGCATCTGTGAGGAGTAGCTTCCCATAGAACACACTTGGAGAAGCCTGTGCCTTCACTTTTTCTGAATGGTGTATTAGGGGAATTGCTTATGTTGCAATGTCCCATAGAAAGTCATGAGGTAGGAGGCAACTTAACATAATGAAGAACAAATTCAATGAAATGTGCAAAACTTTTAGCATAGTTCATGGACCATAGAAGATAGTATTATAGGTGGAATTAATAGATGTTTGTTGAGGGGTTAATTCAGCCAGTGACTAAAATTTTGTCTTTGCATACTAAAACATAGCATGTTTCTAAAAATATAATAGATCAAGACCTACCCTCTACCACCTCCAAGAAATCTGGCATAACTCAGTCATATTATAACAAAAACAGTACCAACAACTATATCAAGTATTATCAGTGTCATTTTGTGCAGGAATTGTATGCTTACATATATTATCCTCCTAATCTTCATAACAGCTCTCTGAGGTAGATGTTATACTATTATCTGCAATAGACTAATTAGGAAACTGAGGCTGGAGGGGTAAATAGTGCACCTACAGTTGCGCAGTGGCTGTAAGGCGGAAGGATTTGAGTCCAGGCTAGCCTGAGTCCAAACTCATATAGTAGCATCTCTGCCCTACTGACAAGGAGATGAAATATGTAGGAGAGCACAGTGCCGTGTGCTTCTTTCCTCCTTGCTTGGATGAGTTTGCACTAGCTGAAAAAAAAAAAAAAAAAAAAAAAGACATCATTTACCTGACCTTACTTACCAACCTGTAGAAGACAGTGAAGCATGGTGGAAAGTCACCAAGTTTTTGTGCCAGATGCTTTATTTTTGTAAGACAAATTACTCAGTTTCTCTAAGTCCCAGTTTTCTTTTTACAGTGGACATTACAACACTTAATTGTTTTGTCTGTTAAATGTAAAAATTCAAGTACAATATTCAGCAGATACTCAAAATATGATATGATTATGATGTATTTTCCTCCTACCTTTCAGAGTCGTATTTTTTGAAGGGACAGTTGGAACCTAATGTCTTTGGGTCTCTACTCCCCATTCACTCTCCAACCCCTTTTGATCAGCTTCTGACACTGTCTACCTTAATCTGCACTATCAAATTCCACCATTGACCTTCTAGTTGTCAAATCTAATGCTCTTTTCTCCATCTTTATTTTCATACTTTCTACAGTATTTACCACTGTTGTAAAAATAACATTTATTAGGCATATTTCCATTGAAAAATAATTCCTATGCATTGTGTAAAATCTTTAAATTACAAGAAAAACACAATGAAATTAAAATCACTTGTATATTCTATTAAAAAATAAAGCCATTAATATTTTGGTTAGTTTCCTTCAATTATTTTAATTATATATATTTAAATTTGGCATAACACTATAGAAAGTTTGAATTCATGTATATTTACTTAATAACATAACATAAGCAGTAACCCATTTAATTTAAATTTAAATTTTATTCTAAACAATATTTTAACAGCCATGGAATGTACCATAATTTATTTGACTCTTCCCATCTTATTTAGAATGCAAATATTGAGGTAAATATTCTTGCATGTGAATCTTTTACTATTTTGCCATGGAATATATTTCTTAAAATAAAAATAATTAACATTTTTAGATTTTGATATATGCTATTAAGTTGCTTTCCAGAACACCTAAGCTTGTGTTTTCCAGCATAATAGCTACTAGACACATGTGGCTATTTAAATGTATATCTAAATTTATTAGACTTTGAAAAGTACAAATTTAGCATTGCAGTGACCCTAGTCACATGCCAAGTGTTTGATAACCACAGACATGAAACATCTCAATCATTGCAGAGATTTCTATTGAACAGTGATGAGGCAAAAATGATCCAGAAGGATGATGGAAGGGTTTGCATTTCTACATGATCCTGAAAAGAGGAGCAGATAAGGAACTGATGACCTCCTTAAGCTTCACAGATTGTAAAACTATGTAGCAGATGAGAAACAAGATATGAAAAGTTCAACTCACATGTTTAATACAAAAATTCAATTGTATTTATATTTACTGATTTTCCCAGGGCAGAAAGAAAGACTCTCTCCTCCTAAGAGTACTACTATGTTGGTTAAAGCCTTTATTATGATTATTATTATTACTATTATCAAATGAGTCAATATGTTTTCATCTTGCTAAAGTCTTGGGACTCTGGGGACTAGCGGCCACCAAGGACCCCTGTAGAAGACAGAAGTATTAGGGGGCTTTTGTAAGAGAGGAACTAGGAGTGGATAGAAACCCATAAGAGATTGTGAGAAGGAAAGAAACGTTAACCAAGAAGGCATTCACTGCTCTGAAGTTTTAAATGGCTAAATAAGGTCCTACATTAGAGCATAGTCTCAGACTGCATATATTTTAGGAAAGTATCAGGAAGAAGACCATTAAGGCTCTGCATTTTGCAGTCAATGTGCTAAAGTGTAATAATGTCTCATAGCCCAAGAGCCCAGCTGTTTCTTCAGTTGACTTACTGTTTCTTATCTTTAAAAAATATTGTAGATGGAAATCAACTAGTTTGGCAGAAGAATAAATAAAAATCTTTGGTTCAAACAGTTTATGGGGTATATTAAGCATTCGTAGACTAGTCAAACCTCCAACTTTGCCCCAATTACAAAAATAGTGGAACAAACATGCAGAACAACAAAATAAAACATAATAAAGTAAAACATCACTTGAAGGCCCAGGTAAATATCCAAGCCCATTGAGAATTAGAAAATCTAATTTACCTCTTCAGTAAATTTATGTGGATATCTTGATAAAGGACAGGTGCCCTCTGCTCACCTGTGATACCTCTCTTTTTTGCCCTAGGGTCTTTCATTGAGTAATAGTAGCCCTGTCCATAGCACCTCCCAGTCTAGGTTAGAAGTATTTTAATTCACACATACCCATAGTGCATACTTGTATATTTAAAAGATATGAAAGGGAGAAAGATTTATGGAATTAATTTTTAACACCTTTAATACTTCTTGATTTTTGTCTAGTTTATTTCATAAAGTGGTCAGCTTATTTGGTCTCATTTAAACCACTTTGCCTCTGAAACTTTAATTATATCCAGAAAAAAAGACATTTATGCTGCTTTATCATATGGTCAGTTGAGGAATATGTCTGTTTTTATATATATATGTAAACTAAATGTCAAATAGAAATTGGCTTAGGCAGGAAAAATACTTTAAAAAGTTGGAAAAGTTCTATTATGTTGATATGTTAAATATTGATATGTTAAGTATTCTTTCATCAGTATTTAATAAATTTGTAGGCAAATATAGGTAATTTCTACATACTTTGAGATAACTAATCTCAAATTAATATGGATATGTGTCAGAAGTGGACTTATAAAAATACAACTGAGATATTTATGAAGAGGAAGCTATTTAAAGAAACAGTAGCACAAAACTTTCTAAACCTGGAGAAAAATATAGATATCCAGGTACAGGAAGATTAAAAGTATCCAATCATATTCAACTGAAATAAGACTATCCCATGAAATATAATCAAACTGTCAATAATCAAACACAAAGAGAGGATTCTGAAATCAGCAAGAGAAAAGAAACCAATAATGTGTAAGGGAGTTCTACTATGCCCAGCAGGAGACTTCTCAGCAGAAACCTTAAAGGGCAAGGGAGAGAGGGATGATATATTCAAAGTGGTAAAAGTTAAAAACTGCCAAACAAGAACGTGGTACCCAACAAAATTCTCCTTTAAAAATGAAGGAGAGATAAAAAACTTTCCCAAACAAAAACTGAGGCAGTTCATCCACACTAGACCCATCTTACAACAGATGTTTAAGGGCATTCTTCAAGGTAAAAGAAAATGACATTAATGAATAACATGAAAACATATGAAAGTATAAAACTCACAAGTTAACTACAAAGAAAGGAAGAGAGGAACAAAAAATATACAAAACAAATAGAAAACAGTTAACAAAAGAGCAGTAGTAAGTCCTTACCTATCAATAATTACCTTCAATGTAAATGGATTAAATTCTCCATACAGAGACATAGAGCAGTTGAATGGATAAAAATAATAATAATAATAATAAGACCGAACTATATGCTGCCTACAAGAGACTAGCTTCATCTGTAAGGACACACATAGACTGGTAGTGAAGGGATAGAAAAAGATATTCCATTCAAATTGAAACCAAAAGACAGCAGGAATAGCTATAATTACATGACATAAAACAGACTTCAAGTCAAAAACCATAAAAAGAGACACAGGTCATTACACAATGATCAAGTGGTCAATCAACAAAAAGGATAAATGGATAAATTCCTTGATACATGCAATCTATTAAGATTAAATTATGAAGAAATAAAGAATCTGAACAAACCAATAAAGAGTAAGGAATTTGAATAAGTAATAAAATGTCTTCCATTAAAGAAAGGCCCAGGAACAGATAGATGGCTTCATGCTTAAATTTTACCAAACATTTAAAGAAGAACTAACACCAATTTTTCTCAAGCTCTTCCAAAAAAATTTAGGAAGAGGAAATACTTCTAAACTTATTTTATGAGATCAGCACTACCCTGATATCAAAGATAGACAAGAACACAACACAAAAAGAAAACTACAGAACAATATCCCTGACAAGCATAGATCCAAAAATCCTCAACAAAATACTAGCAAAACAAATTCAACAGCACATCAGCAAGATAAAATTCACCATGATCAAATGGGATTCATCCCAGGGATGTAAGAATGGTTCAACATGAGCAAATTAATAAACATAATACATCACATTAAGAGAATGAAGAACGAAAACCATACGATTATGTCAAGAGATGCAAAGAAAGCAGCTGACAAAATTCAACATCCTCTCATGATAAAAACACTCACACTCAACAAATTAAGTATAGAAGGAATGTACCTCAACATAATAAAGACCATATATGAAAATCCCACAGCTGATATCATTTTCATAGGGAAAAAATGGAAGCTTTTCCTCTAAGAATAGAAACAAGCATGCCCACTCTTGCCACTTCTATTCAATATTGTACTGGAAGTCCTAGCCAGAGCTGTTAGGTAAAAGAAAGCAATAAAAGGCATCCAATTTGGAAAAGAAAATGTCTCTGTTTACAGACATGATCTTTTATATAGAAAAATCTAAACACCAAAAAATTGTTAGAACTAATAAACAAATCTAGCAAAGTTTCAGGATACAAAATCATGCAAAATTAGTAGAATTTCTATATGCTGACTGTGAACTATCTGAAAAAGAAAACAAGAAAACAATCTCATTTGCAATAGTTACAAAAAAGATAAAATACTTAAATTTAACCAAGGAGGTGAAAGATCTCTACACTGAAAACTATAAAACATTGATGAAAGAAATGGAAGAAGACACAAATAAATAGAAAGATATTTCATGCTCATGGATTGGAAGAATTAATATTGTTTAAATTTCTGTATTGCCCATGGATATCTACAGATTCAATGCAATCCTTGTCAAACTACCAAAGACATTCTTCACAGAAATAGAGAAAATAATTTGAAAATTCATATGAAACCAGAGAAGACCCTGAATAGCCAACACAATCTTTCTTTTGTATTTTTTATTGATATATCATTTTCATTGATATATCACATTTAGGGGTACATTGATATATCATATTTTAGGGGTACATGGGACGTTTTGGTACATTTATGCAATATGTAATGATCAAATCTGGGTAATTGAGATATCCATAACCTCAAGCATTTATCTTTTCTTTGTGTTGCGAATACTACAATTATTTTCTTCTAGCTGTTTTAAAATATACAATAAATTATTATTAATTATAATTTCTATACTGTGCTATCAAATATTAGAACTTATTCTAAATGACTACTATTTTTTGCCCATTAACCATCTTCTCTTCATTCTCCTGTCTCCCTTTCCCTTCCCAGCTTCAAGTAACCACTATTCTACTCTCTACTTCCATGAGATTAAATTTTTTAAACTCCACATATAGATGTGATCATGCTGTATTTGTCTTTCTGTGCCTGCCTTATTTCTTTCACTCAACATATCCTCCAAGTTCATCTATGTTGTTGCAACATAATTTCCTTCTTTTTTAAGACTGAATAATATTCCACTGTGTATTACACATCAAATTTTCTTTATCCATTCATCCCTTTATGGACACTTAAATTGATTCCATATCTTGGCTACCATGAATAATGCTGCAATAAACATTGGAGTGCATCTCTCTCTTCCACACATTGATTTTATTTCCTTTGTATATATACCCAGTAGTGAGATTGCTGAATCACATGGTAGTTCTATTTTTAATGTTTTGAAGAACTTCCATACCATTTTCCATAATGGCTGTACTACTTTACATTCCCACCAACAAAGTACAAGCATTCCCCTTTCTCCACATCCTCGGCAGCATCTGTTATTTTTTGCCTTTTTGATAACAGCCCTTCTAACTAGCATGAGATATGATATCTAATTGTGGTTCCAATTTGCATTTCTCTAATGATTAGTGATGCTGAGCATTTTTTCACATACCTGTTGGCCACTTGTAAGTCTTCTTTTGAGAAATGTCTTTTCAGACCTTTTGCCCATTTTTAATCAGATTATTTGGTTTTTTGCTATTGAGTTGTTTGAGATCCTTCCATATTCTGTTTATTAATCCCTTGCCTGATGGATAGTCCACAAATATTTTCTCTTATTACATAGGTTGTCTCTTTGTTTTGTTAATTATTTATTTGTTGTGAAGAAGCTTTTTAGTTTGATTAAATCCTATGTGTCTATTTTTGCTTTTGTTGCCTGTGCTTTCAAGATCTTACCCAAAAAATCTTTGCCCAGACCAATGTCCTATAGCATTTCCCCAATGTTTTTTTCTAGTAGTTTCACAGTTTGGGGGTCTTCAGTTTTATGTCTCCAACCCATTTTCAGCTGATTTTTATATCAGGTAAAAGTTGGGGATCTGGTTTCATTCTTCTGTCTGTGGATATCCAGTTTCTCCAGTAGCATTTATTAAAGAGATTGTCCTTTCACCAAGACATGTTTATATTCTTGGCACATTTGGCAAAAAATGAGTTGGCTACAAGTGCATGGATTTATTTCTGACTTTTCTATTCTATTCCATTGTTCTATGTGTCTGTTTTTGTGCCAGTACCATGATGTTTAGGTTACTATAGCTCTGTAATATAATTTCAAATCAGGTAATGTGATGCCTCCAGCTTCATTCTTTTTCCTCAGAATTGCTTTAGGTATTTGGGGTCTTTTGTGATTCCATATGAATTTTAGGATTTTTTTCTTTTTCATTCTATTTTTTTTCTAGAATATCATTGGTGTTTTGAAAGGAATTGCATTGAATCTGTAGATTGCTTTGGGTAATATAGGCCAAAAAACTCTCAGAATTGATAAATGAATTTAGTAAAGTTGCAGGACACAAAATCAACATGTAAAAATTAGTATTGTTTCTATATGCTAACAGTGATCAATCTGAAAAAGAAATAAAGAAAGCAATCCCCTTTACAATAACTACAAAAATAAAATAACCAGAATAAATTTAACCAAAGAAGTGAAAGAGCTCTACAAGGAGAACTATAAAACACTGATGAAAAACTTGAAGGGGACACAAAAAAATGGAAATATATTCCATGCTCATGGATTGTAAGAATTAATATTATTAAATGTCTATATTACATAATTTTACTCTCCTTTTACAATTTGGATGACCTTCTAGTATGTTGTGATTCTATTTTCATTTGTTTCAAATTTTTTAAAAATTTCCTTCTTAATTTTTTTTTTTTTTTTTTTGAGCCATTGGTTGTTGAGGAGCATGTTGGCCAAAGCAATCCTAACCAAAAACAACAAAGCTGGCAGATTCGCATTAGATCAATTCAAAATATACCACAAAGCTATAGTAACAAAGCTTCTATGATTAAGCTTAGCAAGGAAGTCATATCAAAAGCCAAGATCAGCCAAAAGCTAGGCTTCATGAGCCAAACAGCCAGCTTATGAATGCAAAGGAAAAGTTCTTGAAGGAAATTAAAAGTGATACTCCAGTAAACACATGAATGATAAGAAAGTGAAACAGCCTCTTTGTTAATACAGAGAAAGTTTGTG
Source organism: Indri indri (assembly GCA_004363605.1). Classification (NCBI taxonomy): domain Eukaryota; kingdom Metazoa; phylum Chordata; class Mammalia; order Primates; family Indriidae; genus Indri; species Indri indri. Next base: position 6,062 of record RJWJ010036464.1, on the reverse strand, counting down.
TGGTCTGGATAGAAGATCAAACCAGCCAATGCCCTAACTCTCTTCAATTCTATGAAGGCTGAGAGAGGTGAGAGCTGCACAAACCTACTGAAGAAAAGTTTGAAGCTAGGAGAGGTTGGTTCATGAGTTTTGAGGAAAGAAACTGTTTCCATAACATACGGGTACAAGAAGAAGCAGCAAGTGCTGATGAAGAAGCTCTAGCAAATTATCCAGAAGACCTACCTAAAATCATTGATGAAGGTGGCTACGCTAAACAGCAGACTTTCAGTGAAAATGCAAACAAGCTTCTTTTGGAAGAAGGGGCCATGTAGGACTTTCATAGACAGAGAGGAGAAGTCAATGCCTGGCATCAAAGTTTCAAAAGACAGGCTGACTCTCTTGTTAGGGACTAATGCAGCTGGTGATTTTAAGCTGAAGCTAATGCTTATTTACCATTGTGAAAATCCTAGAGCCCTTAAGAATTACATCAGATATACTCTGCCTATGCTCTAGAAGTGTAACAACAAAGTCTGATGACAGCACATGTGTTTACAGCATAGTTTACTAAGTATATTGAGCCCTTTGCTGAGACCTACTGTTCAGAAAAAAATATTCCTTTCAAAATATCATTGCTCATTTACAATCCACCTGATAATCCAAGAGCTCTGTTGGCAATGTACAAAGAGATTAAAGTTTTTTTCATGCCTGCTAATACATCCATTCTGCAGCCCATGGATCAAGGAGAAATTTTAACTTTCAAATCTTATTATCTAAGAAATACATTTTGTAAGGCTATATCAACCATAATGAGTGATTCTTCTGATGAATCTTGGCAAAATAAATTGAAACATTCTGAAAAAGATTCACCATTCTAGATGCCATTAAGAATATTCTTGATTCATAGGAATAGGTCAAAATATCAACATTAACAGGAATTTGGAAGAAGTTGATTTCAACCCTCATGGACATCACTGAAAGATTCAGGAATTCAGTGGAGGAAATAACTGCAGACATGATGGAACTACCAAGAGAACTAGAATTAAAAGTGGAGGCTGAATAGCTGCAATCTCACGATTGAACTTCAATGGATGAGGAATTGCTTCTTGCAATTGAGCAAATAAAGTGGTTTCTTGAAGTGGACTCTACTAATGAAGATGCTATGAACCTTGTTCACATGACAAAAAAGAATTGAGAATATTACATAAATTTAGTGCATAAAGCATCAGCAGGGTTTGAGAGGATTGACTCCAATTTTGAAAGAAGTTTTACTGTGAGTAAAATGGTGTCAAACAGCATCTCATGCTATAGAGAAATATTTCATGAAAGGAAGAGTCAATAGATGTAACAAATTTCATCGTTGTCTTATTTTAAGAAATTGCCACAGGCACACCAACCTTTGGCAACCACCATGCTGCTCAGTCAGCAGCCATCGAGACTGAGCCAAGACCCTCCACCAGCAAAAAGAGTATGACTTACTGAAGGCTCAGATGATTGTTAGCATTTTTTAGCAATGAAGTATTTTTTTAACTAAGGAATGTACATTGTTTTTAGGGACATAATGCTGTTGCACACTTAGTAGGCTACAGTATAGTGTAAACATAACTTTTACATGTACTAGGAAACCAAAAAATTCTTGTGACTCCCTTTGTTGTGATAGTCACTGTATTTTTGTGGTCTGGAACCAAACTCACAATATCTCCAAGCTACATCTGTATTTTGTCTAACACTGTATTTTTGAACACAGAACTTTATGTATTTGCAAAACACATAAAACTGTTCAACAAAAAGAGTGAACTCTGCTGTAAACTATGGACATTAGTCAGTAATAATGTATATTGGTTTATCTGTTGTAACGAATGTGCCACAGCAGTGCAAGATGTTAATATTTTTTAATAGGGGAAACTGGAGAGGAGGAGAAATGGGGAGCATATAGCAACTCTCTGTACTTTCTATTCCAATTTTCTGTAAACTCTAAACTGCTCTAAAAAATAAAATGTATTAATAACAACATCTTTTGATTGATTTCTAAACATATTCCATCAAATTACAATTAAATAACTAAATAAAGTGGAAAATCTTCTGACTGGATTTATTTGGCAAAATTATAATATCAAGTAATGGATATTCCGCAGAGAGAATATCATATCCGATGCTAATTGTACAGATTAACCTCTTTGTGTACACACACACACACGCACACACACACACACACACACACATACACTTACAGAGTCCATAGGGTCAAATTAAGGCTCAATGAAGACAATTAGGAAAGAAGTTTCCACAAAAGGGGAAGGACAGAGATTCTTTCAGTAACTTGTTAAGGTAAAATGAGAACTGAAAAGTCATCATATTTTTAATGTTTACTCACCAACTGATGCCTGTCATGCAGTTGAGTCTAAACTCCTTATAAGTCAGTCTAAGTCACATGTAAGTATATACTCATAATCAGTCATTTGGAGTTACCTTTAAATTTTAGCTATTCTATCTGAGTCAAACAACTAATGAGAATAAATGGGGTCAGCTCCAAAGAGAGGAAGTGATTCTGGGGATGTGGGTTTGGAAGAACACTATTGATTGATTTAATATTGGTCAGAGGGCTCTACTCAGAAGTCATCAATGGTTAAATGTCAGCCTTGGGGGCATATTGAATGGGGGTCCTCAAGGGGTCTGTCCTGCACCTGGTGCTGTTTAATGCTTTCACAAATGACTCCAATGATGGCCTCTAGATTGTGCTTCTTAAGCTGGCTCATATTTTGGCAAAGATAATAATTTATAATCTAAACCATGTGGTGGAGTGATAGGGAGATGTTAAAAGACAGTGATATACAGAGACAAAGTGTAAAGAAATTTAATTTAGAAAATGAATTCCCCGTATATACTACGGAGGAGTCTTGCCACGAAATCTCCACTCAGCCCTGCCTTTGTGTCTTTGACTGACCTGTCCCTAAGTAAGCCTGGGTAGGTTTTCTATTACTCTGAATGGAACCATCTGAGACTTTTTCTTTTTGCTGGATTTGGTCCCCAGTGAACACCTCAGAATTCAGTGAGCCTAGGAAAGATCCTCAGATGACCCTGACATGAAAATTGGCAAAATCTTTAGCCTCCACTTTATTTTACCTGTGATGGCAACTACAAGTATCTTAAGGAGACCAGCTGAGATACAGAATGTTTATAATGTCCAGAATTACTTTGATGACAAAAATGACTGTCTTATAATTTGCAATATTTTAATTGATTAGCCTACAAATATATACTTCTTATTTTAAAAAGTGTCTACATTTATATTTTTGTTTTTATTATGCTATACTTAATAATGACATAATAATAAGTGCCGCAGGAATTCAGAAACTTAAAAAATTAATTGTTATGAATTAGGATGGACAAAGAAGGTTCCACTGTAGAGCTGAGCTTTGGGGAAAAGGAAGTACTTGGATAAAGCAAAAGAGGAGAATTTCCTAACAAAGTATTGATTAAAATTATGCTTCCAAGTAGGGTTTCTCAAACTGGGCACTATTGACACCTGGGGCCAGACGATCCTTTGTTGTTGAGAGCTGTCTTATGCATTAGAGGATGTTCAGCGGCATCCCTGGTCTCTATCCACTCTGTGAATAGCACCCGTTCATTGTAATGACTTAAAGTATGTCTAGACATTACAGTGTCCCCGGGGCAGTGAGGGTGGGAGAGTGGAGGAACAAAATGGGAGGGAGGAAATCACCCTCTACTGAGAACCACTACTTTAAAGGAGAAACATTAGACATCCAAAACCTCATTTTCGAAATGAGAAAGTTAAAGATTTCACCTTGAAACAAGCAATCAAATCTGCCAAATCTACGACCCATATCAGTTACCAATAACAGCACCCAAAGGAACCAAATGAAATTATTAAGTTAGAAGTGATAAGAGGTTGACTCCACATATTTATTGTAATTAGCAAGAAATGGTAATGGTGCCTAACTAAAGTGAAAGAAGATGTTTTAAAGACGATAATAGCAAAAAACGTAAGTATTCCTTTAAAAGTTATGATAGGAATTGATTGAAATTCTGACATTATTGAGGTGTTATCCAAGTCACAAATTGAAGTAAATAAATCTGGCAGGCTTAAAAAAGGATAGGAAGGAACATAAAACAAGATAATTATTTCTTATAAAGTGTTAACTCCATTAACACCATTTAGCAGGAAAGACTTACGATAGTGAAAAGGAAAACCAAATATAAGAACCTACTCATGGTAATAAGAAAAAATTTCTTCCAGCATATACATTTATTTATTCACTCAGTCACTCAATCAAACATATAGCCAAAATATATTTGGTATACTCTATGCCAGAAACTGGTACTAGGTGTGGAGGAAACAAAAAACTGTTCAAAAAGAGGTACAGATACATTAAAATGCAAGTAAGACAAAAGTTAGATGTGTTTTAGGTTCTAATGAGTACAGTAGAAACCCAAATGAGCATGGTCAATTCTGCCCTTGCAGAAAGTAGAGAGTGTTTCAGAAAAGGCTTTCCAGAGGAGGAAACCATTGAGCTGTGTCTGGAAAGTCATGAAGGACTATCTTGAAGGCTGTCATTGGTGAGAATTTGGGGAAGGAGAAAGGGTAAAGGCTTTCTTTTAGAGGGAAGATTAGGAGGAAAAGCACAAAATCAGGGAACCATCAACGTGTCCTGGAAGCTACCAACAGATCAGTATTTCTGAAATCCAGAGTGCAAGGGAAGTTACAGAAAAAATATAGCAGAGAAGTTTGCTAAGCTAAAAAGTTGGAACTTTAGGCAATACAGACTCTTCGAAGAGTTTTAAGTTGGCCATATACAGGTAGCTTGCATTTCAGAGGAACCACTTTGGTGGGAAGGAGGAAGAAAAGGATGTAATTAGGAGACTGTTACAGTGCTCCAGTCTAGAGATGACAGAGGCTTGGTATGCAGCAGTGGGGATGAAGAGAGGTGACAGATTGAAGATATATTTAGAAAGCCGGTTCAACAGGACATGGTGATTAATGGCAAGTGGAGAGGAAGAGACAGTGCACAGACCAGGTTTTTGGCTTAGGCAATTGGGGCATGTCATCTTGCATTGTAGGAAAAATGGGAGGAGGAGTGGTTAATGGGAAGATGATGAATTCTATTTCAGACATCCTAGGTTTGAGGAAAATGTGAGAACATTGAAGTGGCAGTTTCCAATAGGCAGTTGGATTAATGTGTCTGGAGTTGAGAGGTAGGGCTGGAATTAGACATTTAAGAATCAACTCCATATATTGGTTAATTTAGTCCTTAAGAGTGGGTGGGACTTTCAAGGTCAATGTGAAGAGTCTGAAGGGAAATGAAACTTGGTAGGAGCCTCAGGAAACACCAAACTTCAGACAGCATCCAACAAAAGTGGAAGAGATGGCTGCTTCAAAGAAAATGCTTTTGCAAATTAATGCCTGTTCTAATTTTTTACCTAGGTTGTGACCTGCCAGCATTTTATCCCACCTAATCTAAGCCTAGTAGAACCCTTCTGACCCTTCTTTATCAATGTTGTAACAAGTGTTGCCATGAAAAATTATCTTCCTGGGAGTCTTAGTTCTATAGGAACAGGTTATGGACAACTTTATGTCTCACAAATATAAGAAAAATTTTTTAGAAAATCCCCTGATGCAAGAAAGAAAAAGTGCAAACTTTTCTGTCCCCACCATAAAAATTAAAATCATGTCCATATATTTTTTCCTATGTCACAATTTTTAAAGTATTTTACCCTATTTGAGTTAATTACTTCATTAAAAAACGTTCGTTAAGAGTCTATCTTTTGCAACTGACACACTGATCTGTCCATATGTGGCACTACAGAGTTAAGCAGACAGAAAGCCTTGGAATCACATGATTGATAATTTAGGCCTTGAAGTGACTAAAGTATCACAGAAAAATCCTTAGACCATTCCTTCTGAACCACCACAGTTGTCTGAGTACAGTAAAGTATCAAGAATGCCATAATCAAATCATCGAATCAGCAGGGAGGTAGAAATTTAGGGTTTACCTGCAAGACTTCAATGTGATTGATCAGGACACAGGGTGAAAGCAAAGAAAATTCAAGATTGAGGCATATATGGG
>RJWJ010036463.1:0-16080 GCA_004363605.1 Indri indri | reverse complement strand
TGGCCCTTATCTCTGCCACCCTGCTTTTCTCATTTCAGGCCACATCAGCCATAGCCCTTCCTGACATTTCCCTTTCTCAGCTGTCACTCCTCCTTTCCCCTTTAATCTATTTTCAGTGGATCCCAAAGGCGTTTACTCGTCCCCCATCTTCCCTCATTTCAGCTTTCTTCCCTTTCTTTCCATCTGCACAGTCCTCTTAGACTTATTATAAGTTTTTTATTTTATTTATTTATTTATTTAAGACAGTTTCGTTTTGTCGCTCCGGCCAGAGTGCAGCGGCCTCATCGTAGCTCACTGCAACCTCAAACTCCTGGGCTCAAGTGATCCTCCTGCCACAGCCTCCTGAATAGCTGGGACTACAGGCGCGCGCCACCACACCGGCTAATTTTTTCTGTTTTTAGTAGAGACAGGGTCTCGCTTAGGCTGGTATTGAACTCCTGACCTCAAAGGATTCTCCTGACTCGGTCTCCGAGAGTGCTAGGATTACAGGGGTGAGCCACCGCACCCGGCCTCTTTTAAATTCTTACTTGGCTTCAGTGAAGCATTTGACCCTGTGGAGATGACAGATTAGACTTATCTAGTTTTCTTCTTTCCACTCTGTTGAGTCTCCCTTTCCTTTGCTGACTTCTTTTCATCTGCTCTCTCCTTAAATCTTGCTTTTTTTCCCTTGATGGTGCCATCATTGGTCCTCTTTTTCTTGTCATGTACTATCACTTCAACCCTATTGATGACCCCCAAATCTATGTTATTCATTCAACCATCCAGTAAATATTTATTGAGTGCTACCATGTGATATGTCTTAAGGAAATATCTGTAAAGAAGACAGGTACATCCTTACCTTTTAATAGGCAAGATAAATACTGAGCAAATAATGACTAGTGCGATGGGTGTTATGAAGGACAGTAGAGTGCCATTGGTTCCAGTATAGATTGAGTATGGAGGTCAGAAAAAGCTTTTTAATACTGAGACACTCCTAACACTGAGACCTGAATTCCACATCTCTCGTCTGACTGAGCTGCAGACTTATATATAGGTTTTCCTTCTGGAAATCTTCCTTGGGCACCTCAAGATCAGCATGTCCAAAATGTAATTTTGTAGCCATACATCGTCTCTGTCCTTCAGTGTTTGCTGTCTCAGTTAATGGCATCACAGCACTTAGGTGACTAAGCCAGACACCATGGAGTTATTCCTTTACTCTTCCCTTATTTCACCCACCGTATCCATCCCAAATCAGTTTATCCAATTTCTGTTAGTTTTGGTTGAATCTGTCTCCTTTCCTGTTCCCACTGCCACTATCTTAATTGAGAGTCTCAACTTTTCTGGTCTAGACTATTGTAGCCGTCTTCTTATATGGTCTTCCTGACTCTCTAGTCTTGTCTTTTTGCTCCCCAGTCAATACATTTCCCTCCCCGCATCCAGCTATGTAATTTCAGCATTACAAATCTGATCATTGTAATTATTCTGTTTAAAATCCCTCAGCGATTCTCTACTGTCTGCTCAAGACAAAGTTTTTTTTACAAGTTCCACCATAGTCTGTTTCTTTTCTAGTTCTAGCCTCTTCTTCCACTTTATGCTGTAGCAATAGGAAATTTTTTTGCTGTTTCTTGACCACATCCTATTGTTCATGCTGTCTAGCTGGTCTCTCACTGCTCCTGCTTTACCTGGCAAACTCCCGTAAATCCTTGAAGATTCATCATAGCTGTTACTTTCCCCAGGAATCCTTTTCTGTTCCCCTCCTACCCTAGCTAAATTAGAAGTCATCTGTGCTTCCATAATTCTTACAAATATTTCTGTCATAGCTCTTACCACATTATTTTATAATTTGTTTGTATCTTCTTTACTAATCTGTGAGTTCCTTGAGGGTAGACACTAAGTCTTCATCTTTTTATCCTTATAGTAAACACCAAATTCATGTCGGATGGATGAATGGGTAGATGAATTAATGAATTGGGATGGAATGTGGTGAGAAAAAAGGCCATAAAATTAGATGGAGCTAATTTATGAGGGAGAATATACTGTCATACTGAGAGTTTGGATTTTGCCCTGTAGACCAGCATTGGCCAACCAGTAGCAGTTTGGAATAGGGACATGAAGTGATCAGGGTAGTTTCCCTGTATAAAATGGATTAGAGTGTCCCTATGTAAAATGTGTTAGACTAGGTATAACATCATTTGTAGGTCTTGCTGTACTAGTTTAAAGGAGAAAAATGAAGGTCTGGCCTAGGGGATTAGCATCATTAAACATTTATTAAATGTTTGTGTGTGTGTATGTGTGTGTGTCTACACCTCCCCTGCCCTCTTCCCCTAATGCATATACTTTAATTGTTCTTTAGGGCGTTACTCAAATGTTCCTCTTCCTCTGTGATCTCTTTGATTTCTCCTCCTCCTTAATTTTGCCTGTACTCTCAGAGGGCATTGCTATCAGGTTTTTGTTCTCATTGTATTTATCTAAAGACATTTTAAAGTGTTGGTAGAAAGAAAGTGTATTAATATAAATCCATGTTTATTTTCCATCATGTTATCATAGTGCCTGGCACATGGTAGATGTTCAGAAAGGATTTTTGAGTACAACATATAGCATTTTGCTAACAGTTGGTATAAGATACGATTCAGATATGATTCCAGTGTAAGACATGGTTCTAGCTCTTAAGAAATTAGCACTCTGATTATGGAGAAGAGGACATATAGTTAGATAAATAGTAGTACAAGATTGCATAGATTATTTGCCAGAAATGTTGGTGAGTTGTTTTCAGAACAACTTGACGTCCAGAATCATGCATTTTTTTTGGTTTGTTTTGTTTAGGGAATGCTTCAGTTGAACTATTTACTCCTTCTTCCTCCTCTACTAACTATCTATTCATGCTTAGGTACCTTTATTTGCCTCTGGTTCACAATACACATTAAAATGTTTCACATTATAGTGGGCCTGAAAAATTGTGACTTGTCCTTACTTTCTTAGTGTAAGACATATGAGTTAGAAAGATAAGAAAAATATTCATAAAATATATCTGCATGTGTCAGCTAAGGTTCTCGTAAAGTCTTTTTCACTAGGGAGGCCTTTGTTGGGGAGAACACACTGGGCATATTTCAAAATGGTTACTTTCTCCCTCCCCCTGCCAAAGATATGGGGTGATTTTTCTTGGCTTCACAGTGATAGTCTGGCAGGGGTTCCTGAAAGTAAAAACTGATGAAAGTGTAAGGACTTCCTAAGACAGTGGCTCTTGAGAGTTTCTCATTCTTAGACTAGTGTATACTTAGCTTCTGGCAAGTCATCAAAAGTGCCATTTAAGCACTTCTACCAGTTTATGGTTCCAGCAACTTCTGCTCCAGATAAGCTGAACTTGACTGTATTTCTCTGTATTTGTTTGTCTCTAGGTTTGGAGTGGCAGTTTGCCCTGAGACCTCAGTTCTCTGATGGGTCCAAGAAAAGTTGCTGATTTTCAGTTTATTCAGTTTTTTCCCTATAAGGGCAGGACAATCTCCATGCTCTTTACATGTCAGAGCCGAAACTGGAAGTCTGATTAAGATACTAATCACAAACATCTTTGTAGCAAATTATTTAGAAAGCCAAAATGATATTGTGCTTTCTGTTGGATTGTTGTTTTAGTTTTTTTTTTCTTTCATACTTTCGTAGCACATTTTAAGCAATTTGATTTTTCAATAGGTACCAGGAAGAAGGTGCATTTTGGTAGCATACATGATGCAGTAAAAGCTGGAGATGTAAAGCAGCTTTCGGAAATAGTGGAACGTGGAGCCAGTATTAATGAAGTTGACGTTCTTCATAAATTTAGCCCTTTACATTGGGCAGCACATTCTGGAAGTCTGGAGGTAAGAGGCTATACATATTATTAAACCGAGGTAAGTTTACAGCTGTAGCAGTTTTGTAAATTTAGTGAACAGGGCTGAGACCGTATGCTACGTACTGCAAATAGTTTCTTTTTAGTCTAATTCAATTTAATATTCGGGTATTCTGCTTTGCTAGGGCTTTATAACAAATTGCCCCAAAACTTTGGTTCATAAAATAACCATTTATTTATACTCACAAGTAAACCAGGAATTTGAATCCCAGAGACAGCTTATCTCTGCTTCATGATGTTTGGGGCTTCAGCTAGAAGATTCAAAAACTGGTGCTAGAATCTTCTGAATCCTCGTTCACTAAGATGTCTGGTGGTTGATGCTGTTTGTGGACTGAGCACCTTAATACCTTTCCATTTGGGCTTGTTTGTGAGGTCTCTCCACATGGGCTAGTTTATATTTTCTCACAATATGGTGGGTGGGTTCCAGAGACAAGCATAGAGGATAACTTGTGGAGGATAACATAATGAATACCTATCCTGACATTTTTGCTATAGTTGCTTCAAATATTTAGAAAAGAGATGGAATATTTCAGGTTGAAGTCCCTGAGTACCCCTCTCAGGTGTCATTCCTCTCCTTCCAACTCTAGAGATAACTATTACCCTGATTTTGGTGCTTATTATTCCCATCTATGCTTTACACTATTATTACATATGATTATATAATTATTTTGAATGATATTGTACTTTATATAAATGACATCACATTATGTGTATCATTCTGGAGCTTGCTTTTTTTGTTCAACAATTTGTTTTTGTGTTTTAGCCATATGGTTACATATATGTACTCTAGGTCATTTCCTTCAGCCCTGTTGTAATAGTCTGTTCTTAGACTGATACCAGAATTTATCCGTTTTTCTGTTAATGGATATTTAGTTGGTTTCAATTTTAGCTAGTACAAACTGCTTTGTGAATATTTTTATGCATATCTTCTTATTCCTGGGCTGTGTACAAGGCCAACTGGAATTTTTCTCATGATTCAAGGTTGTGCATGTGGGGCCCTATTTTAGCTACTACATTTCCCTAGTCTATAGTCCGCAGTAGGTCTGTTCACAATGCAGTCTCTCTTTTTCACCTCTGCCGCATACACAGACTATTTTCTATGAATATGGCTACTCTGTGTGATTTCTTCATTATTTGGACTTCTCTGCTTTTTGTAACCAAATCTGGTCCAGAGAGTCTTCCTCTACCAGTCTCTATGCCTCACTTGTACTTTTGTAAACATGGGATTTTCACTTTGGCCTTTCAGTGGATCCCTCTCATTTGGGAGAAATGTACCTTGATGGCTCCTTGGGAGCTTGTAGCCCTGGGTAGGTGTTCTCTCTGCTCTTTCCTCCCACCTCCCAGTTCGATCTGCACTTTGGCAGCTTTTTCATTTGTTTGGTGATTTGAGTTACAAGTGTTTACCAGTTTCATCAAAGTTAGAATTTTCTTTCTTTGTTTCTTGCTGTTTGCTTTTGGGTGATTTTAGAAGAGGAAAGTACTGATTTTACTCTGCTGTATCCAAATAAGACATCTTGATATACCATTTATTTCATTTCTTTCCTGGTACCATTTCAGCCCCTCTGATTACTTTCACTTGGTCTTTGGTTAACTTACCCTTCCTACTCTGTAAATATAGGTATTCTTTACATTTCTGCCATTGGCCTTCTCTCTCATACTTTATACTCTTTCTCTTCAGGCAGTCTTTTAGACTTCCTTGGCTTTATTACTTATACATAATTAATATATTTGCTTTCTTTCCTGACTTTTGGATTATGTATTAGGTGCTTGATCAATAGCTCTTACATATCTGACTGGCATCTCAAATTTAATTGGTCTAAAACTAAAACCATTATTCTTTTCCCTTCCTTTTGTAGTTTTTCAGGGTAATAATCTTTCAGTCATTATTGAGTTATCGCAATATTTCACAAAAGCCAAACTAAATTATCAACATTTGTCTAGATGAAAGTATATTTCATGATACACATTGATGCAGTGAGAATTTGTCACTAGGTCAGTTCATTCTGCTCCATCTTTGTCTCCTGAATTTATTTGTCCTCTGTATCCTACAGCCATTATCTTAGATCTAATTCATTTCCTTCATTTTTGTCTTGTCTACCTATAGTCCATATTCTACGTGCAAAGCTATCTGTGTATAACTAAAATCTATATTACTTAAAATCCCCTTAAAACCCTATAGGGACTCTCTGTCCCCTAAAGGATAAAGTTCAGCCATTTAACTTGGCAGACTTCTCTCTCCAACCTCATGTCCCATCATAAATGTTTTATGCTGTAGTGCTGGTGACTACTATCATTTCCCAAACTAGTCTACTTTTAATATTATCATAGACTTTGCACATGCTGTTTCATCTACTTGGTCTCACCTTTTCCCAGTGGTTACATGGTTGAAACCCAGGTCAGGCAGCACTCACTTGGTAAAGCCTTATGTGTTTCCCCTCTCAATATTTCCCAACTAGCTACTGACTCCTTAGTGCTACCCCTAAATCTTACACATTTTAAAAAATTTCAATAGATACAGAGGTACAAATGGTTTTTAGTTACGTGGATGAATTATATAGTGAAGTCTGGGCTTTTAGCATACCCATCACCTAAATAGTGTGCATTGTACCCAGTAGGTAGTTTTTCATCCCTAAGTCCCCTTTCTACCCTCCCCCTTGTGAATCTCCAATGTTATTATACTTTCCATGTGAGAGAGTGTATGTGTGTGTGCGTGTTGGGGGCGGGGGCAGGTGGAGGGGACAGTGTGGTAGTTCTGAATAAGGCTAGGACCCAGTTCAGGGACACCTGATGATTTTTAAAAAAAATGACCCTGTATGATTCTGTATGTCCCTGCATCCCTACAGCTTAGCTCACACTTATAAGTGAGAACATGTGGTTAAATCTTACACATTTAAAAAATTCTATTTATTGAATTGTATTCTTTATTAGATTTTAAGCTCTTTGAAGGTAGCATTTGGGTCTTATTCATCTTTTTCATGACACCTAGCATAGTGTCTGGCATATTGGAGTCACATCGTAGGTTCTCAATAAATGTTTGTTGTATTGCTGAATTTGTTGAATTAAATTTGTATTTTCAGTGTCTGGCACAGTACATAGCAGATGTTCAATAAATGTTTGTTGAATTTTAACAAAAATCAATGTAAACCAAAAGATTTTGGTGCCTTTCTCCATTCCCACTTAAGGATCATCTCCTAAATCTCTACTTGAACACTACATTAACACTTTTTTGTTTTTGAGATAGAGTCTTGTTCTTTTGCCTGGGCTAGAGTGCCATGGCATCAGCCAAGCTCACAGCAACCTCGAACTCCTGGGCTCGAGCGATCCTCCAGCCTCATCTTCTCCAGTAGCTGGGACTACAGGCATGTGCCACCATGCCCAGCTAAGATTTTCTATTTTTAGTTGCCCAGCTAATTTCTTTCTATTTTTAGTAGAGACAGGGATCTTGCTCTTGCTGAGGCTGGTCTCAAACTCCTGACCTTAAGTGATCCTCCTGCCTCGGCCTCCCAGAGTGCTAGGATTACAGGCATGAGTCACCACGCCCAGCCTACGTTAATGCTTTTATATTTTGTTATCCTTTCTGAAGTTTCTTAAGACTTGTGGTACTTACATGTTGGTGGTATGAAGTAATCACCGAACTAACAATTGAGGAAAACTGTGCTTTATTAGACTTCATTTTTTCAGATGAAATCTGTTATTGAGCCCCTGTAATGAACTTTTCATTTCAAATATATTTTTGAACTCCAAAATTTCCCTTTGGTTCTTTTGTAATTTTTATGTCTTTATCTGTATTTTCTATTTGATGAGTCATTGTCATCATACTTTCCTTTGATTTTTTTTAAACATAGTTTCCTTTGGTTCTCTGAACGTATTTATAATAGTTACTTTGAAGTCTTGCCAAGTCCGGTATCTGGGTGCCCTCAGAAACTGTTTCTTTTGATTATTTTTGTCCTGTATGTGTTGGTTACACATTTTTATTTTCTTTGTGTGTCCGTACTTTTTAGTTTGACCTGACATTTTGTAAACTGGACATTTTATGTAATGTATTGTAGCAACTCTGTATTCTGATCATTTTCCCCTTACCTCTGCCCAGGAATGGTTATTGCTGTTTTTTTTTTAGTGGCATGCTTGGACTAATTATGTAGAGTCTGTTTCCTGTACAGTGTATGGCTGCTGATGTCTCTGTTCACCTTTTTTTTTTTTTTTTTTTTTTTTTTTTTTTTTTTTTTTTTTTTTTTTTTTTTTTTTTTTTTTTTTTTTTTTTTAATTCTTGTTTTTATTTTTAAGCCTGCCTTGTTAAGGGCTGCTCCTAGGTCAGCATACCTTAGTGGTCAGCTAGTGATTGGTCAGAGGTTGTGTTTAAATACCTTGAGCCAGTAAGGATTCCATCTTTTACCCATGGGTCTGTGTGTGGCTTGGGGAATGTTTCCAAAGTGGTTAACAAGTCAACCTGACATGTTTTTTAAAATGTGTTTGCAGGGCTTCATGCTTAATTAGGCAGGGATGACTAGCCAACTTAGGCCTCCTTTAGTCTTTCCTGAATATGAGAGACCTTGTACATGTATACAAACTTTTGGATCAAAAGGGATAGGTAGAATCTTAGCAAGGCCCACTTTGGCTACCTCATTTCTTGGTTTTCTTATTAATTTTGGGGGTGGCTTTTAGTTTTACTGCTTGTTCCAACCAACTATCATGACATTAGGGTAGCTCTGATGTTGACTTTCCCAGAACATTGGCTACTGAGATCAGAATTGTTTTTGACAAGGTGCCTGGATATACAATTTTTTATGTTCCAAATAAAGTCAATCTCTATGGCAGGGCAATGTAGATGTCCATTGGAGTAGAACTTTTGTCCCATGGAGTTTGGGGTAGGGATAGTTATAGCCCAAGGCTAAAATATCACAGACTTCCCCTGTTCTTACTGAGATTCAGTAGATTTTCTTTAATAAATACTTTGCATTTTGTTCTATGCCTTTGGCCAATTTCCAGAATCTTTAAATGGTGGTTTTGACAACTTTGTCTAGTTTTGCAATTGTTTTCTCTGGGACACTGAAGTTATTCTTTTTTTCTTTCTTTTTTTTTTTTTTTAAGACAGGGTCTCGCTCTATCGGCCTGGCTAGAGTGCATTGGCATGATCGTAGCTCACTCGAACTCCTGGGCTCAAGCAATCCTGCCTCAGCCTCTCCAATAGCTGAGACTACAGGCATGATTCACCACACTGCACCTGTTTTTTCCTATATCTCGTACCCTTGTTTACTTATGATGCTTCTCGGGCTACAGTGGAGATTTCATGATAATAGACTAAATTTAAAAAAGACATGAAAATGTTTAGAAATCTGCCTTATCACTTGTTAACATTCTTATTTTCTTAGTGTCTTCATTGGCTGCTCTGGCATGGAGCTGATATCACACAAGTAACTACAAGAGGTTGGACAGCAGTTCACATAGCTGCAATCAGGGGTCAGGATGCTTGTATGCAGGTAATAATAACTTGGGTTTACTTTTTTTTTCCCCCAAGCTTCTGCAATCAGCAATAATAATGATTACATTTTTAAAATTCAGTAAGTTCAATTACTTTAGCATAATTCTGTTGGGCTACTGCTATTATTCTAATTATTTGATCCAATGCATTTAGTTATATGTTCTAAACAAGAACTTACTGGATTCCACAACTCAGATGACTCAGATATTTGGATACCAACTGTTCATTTAAAACAAATGATATGAGACTAGATATTCTTCTCTCTCTGAAGTAGCTGGCTATCTATTTGGGTGGTTTTGAGAGATGTCACAGTGATGCCCAGATCATCTTCTTTATAGCTTGCTGCTATAGTCCATATGTTTGTGTCCTCCAAAATAAATAGGTTGAAATCTTAACACCTAAGGTGATGGTATTAGGAAGTGGGGTCTTTTGGGAGGTGATTAGGTTATGAGTGCTTTCCCCTCATGAAGGGGATTAATGCCATTATCAGAGACCCAAGAGAACTAGCTGGCCCCTTTACCATATGATAATTCAGTGAGAAGGCTCCATCTATGCAGAATGGGCCCTCATCAGACACAGAGTCTGCCAGCACCTTGTTCTTAGACTTCCCAGCCTCCAGAACTGTGAGAAAACAATTTCTGTTGTTTTTAAACTACCCAGGTTATGGTATTTTGTTATAGTAGCCCCAGCAGACTAAGACATTTGCCATGCCTAAAATTATTTATTTAATATGTTTCCTGGCCAGGGTAACACATTAGTATGTGGTGGGATCCAGTTTATTAGAGTAACTGGATTTAATCAGTGTGCTGAGATAGACTGGAATTTGTAAGAATAGAGAATTGTGTAAACAAACTGTCTCTGCCTATAAGAAGCCTGAGATTCTGTTTGAAATGACACGAACTCTACTTAGTGAGTTATAAAACAATACAAAGCAAAGTGTATGATTAAAGTTTTAATGAAAAATATAGATGGAAAGAATTGTAGAACTTAGAAGGAGGTAGAAGAATCATAAATGGAGGAAATAAAACATCAGCTAAGCCCAAAACAATGGGTTGATTTTAAAGAGATAAGTAGTAAGAAAGCATTTTACGTGGGGAATATGTTAGGAACAGATAAAAAGAATGATTATTATTTATGGAGCATTTATTATGTACCAATCACAGTCTCCCATGTATCATGTCATTTAACACAACAAATCTATGTGTTCCCTTTTTATAGATTAGGAAACAGATTCATGGTGTTATGTACCTATGCTATTTTCTAGGAGTTTTATAGTTTTATGTTTTGCATTTAGATTTGTGATCCATTTTAAATTAATTCTTTAAATTGTATAAGGTCCGTGTTTAGAGTCATTGTTTTTTATATGTGGATGTTCAGTTCTTCCAGCAACATTTGTTGAAAAGACAATCTTTTCTCCATTATATTGCCTTTGCTCCTTTGACAAAGGTCAGTTGACTGTATTTATGTGTGTCTATTTCTGGGTTCTTTATTCAGTTCCATTAATCATTTGTCTATTCTTTGTCCAATAATACACTATCTCGATTACTGTACCTTTGTAGTAAATGTAGAAGTTGGGCACTAATAATTCTTTTAAACCAATTACTCTGTATATTATATAGAGGGGTGTGCTGTGTTTATGATATAACCTCGTATGTAGAAACTGGACCAGTTGCAAATTCAGATGGAACCTAGTTAGATGTAGTTGGCTTGATTTGGAGCTTAGAATGTAACTTTAATAATTAAATTCCTTCATTGGGTTCAAAACCCAGTTAATAAAAGATTCAGATTTTAAAATAGTGGAAGTTTAAATTTCAGGTTTAATAGCTTAGCTATAAAGTATCTTAGTGGTTATTAATCTCTGCTCATGAAAAGTATATCTTATAAATTGTATGTACATGCTCAAATCAAAATATAAAATCAAGTATTGTAAATGTTTCCTCGGCAAAGTTAAAGACCTCAAGCATTTTTTTCCACAGTTTGCCTGTAGCACATATGGAAGAACATATATAATAATTTATCTATAGGTTAATAAATTGCCTGCCTTTAAATAGTCTATATCTCCACTTATGATTTAACATCCGTGCTCATGTAACTAATTCCATTTCTCTATTTTTAGGCTCTCATGATCAATGGAGCAAATCTGACAGCTCAAGATGATCGTGGATGCACTCCTTTACATCTTGCTGCAACTCATGGACATTCTTTCACTTTACAAATAATGCTCCGAAGTGGAGTGGTGAGGGACTCCTGTTTTATGTGCTAACGTATATTCATACAGATGGAATAGCATTTGGTAGTCTGGTTATCTCTTTCTGACTTTTTAACTCCCTTATATGACTTTGGGAAAGTAATTTAATTTTTCTCTCTAGCTTTTCCGTCTTTAAACGTGGGAGCAGTAATTCAGAGAAATTTCCCTCCTCCCCAAAACAACCAGTTTAGTATTGCAAAGTATTTCAGACATTTAGGTTCTTCATGCCAGTTCAGAGTTTAACTGGGTAGATTCTGAAGTTTCTAAACAAATCTTAATCAGATGATTGTAAATCTTTATGAATTTCTGTTTTATGTATTTCTTTTGTAACTCTTATTCCATATACTAATTTAGAAAATGATTTATCTCTCCAGAAATCTTATTTATTACAACATCCATTTTTAATATTACCCAGTGATTATAAAAAATAACTTCTTTTAAGAAGAAAACTACCTATATTGAAGACATTATAGTAAGAGTTGGTGTTTCTGTAATGAGAGAAAAAGTGAAAAGCCTATTAATTATTTTGTTAATTCTTTGCTTGTGTTCTCAGTGATATGATTTGATCATTTAAATATATCTCTTCATTTTATTTGTCAGGAATCTGTGACTAGTAAAATGACTAGTTAAGTTCTTTTTCAAAAATTATTTTATGTGACTATTTTTTTTTAAAAGCTAATTTATAAAATTTCACTAATATCTTATTAGCTAATATGTTCAAATTAGTGGTTGCAGTAAATTTTTCTATTATATTTAGTGTTTGACTTATAGTTTTATGAACAGTTTCCAATTCTTATTTGCAGAATTAAGCTGCTAGGCTTAATGTTTTCCCTAAAAAATGGAAAGAAACTGAGTCCTTGTGAATGTTACCTCTAGGATCCCAGCGTGACTGATAAGAGAGAATGGAGACCTGTACATTATGCAGCTTTTCATGGGCGGCTTGGCTGTTTGCAACTTCTTGTTAAATGGGGATGTAGCATAGAAGATGTGGACTGCAATGGGAACCTTCCAGGTATTCAAAAAAAAAAAGCAAATATTTTAGTTTTTCATTAATGTAAACTTTAAAATGTTTGACCATGTTTAAGAAATTGAAACTGTCATCATTCTGTTAGTCCCTTCCAAAACTAAGTAGTAAATATGTTGACATGAACATTTTTTATGTTACGTGGCACCTATGTTTTATATCCCTAGTGTGATTGATTTTTTTCTGCAACCACATCAGCAAAAAAGAAATTGGCAAAATTAAACACAGATTTTCTCTTCCCACCAGCTCTTTCTTTCGTCTGTTTATAGTGTTCTTATTAATATTTTTTAACTTCATATTTCTCTGCCTCACAGATAACTTTTTATTTTTTAAACAGCACTGTATAAATGGAGGATACTAGTGTATTTGAGTTAGTTGCTACTTCAGTTGTCTAACCTGCAGTAAGCTGGCCACTTGAGACCTAGTCTCTAAGCACCCTATCTTCTTTAAGAAGTGCTATAGAAATTCAGAAGAGGGATAGATCATAGATTGGAGTGAAAATGATACTTGAATTATATCTTAAAGAAGCACATGTATGAAGGGGAAAGCCAGACAGAATAATATGAACAGATCTGATCAAATCACTTTGCTGTTTAGAACCTCCCTGGATCGCTGTGGAGCCTCTTGATTCCTTAACATAGCATGCTGTACCTTCATAATGTGAATCCTACCCACCTCCCTGGCCTCATCTTCTATGCCTATACACTACTATCTGTGATCGTTTTGCTTCTTTCTAAAATGCATCTTATAGTGGTTTGTTTAATGAAAGTCTGTTGGCATGCACTTTCTCAATTTTTGTGTATCTGAAAATGACTTTATTATTCTCTCATTCTTTTTATTTTGTTTTTTTTAAAATAAAATTTTAAATTGAAGTATAGCATGCATATAGGAAAGTGCCCAATTCAAATATACAGCTCATTAAATTTTCAGAAATGAACACTTCTTTGTAACCATCATTCAGATTAAGGGTAGAATATTACTGGCTGGGCATGGTGGCTTAAGCCTGTAATTCCAGCACTTTGTCAGGGGTGAGATGGGAGGAAGATCCCTTCAGTCTAGGAGTTCCAGACCAGACTGAGCAATATAGCAAGACCCCATCTCTACATGAAAAAAAAATAAAGAATAGAATATTACTAGCACCCAGAAGTTTCCCTCATGTCCCCTTTCCAATTACTTCCACGCTCCAGAGTTAATTACTAACTTCTAACATGCATTTAGTTTTTTCATTTTTTGAACTCTGTGGAATAAAATAATAATACTCGGTATTACTAGGTTTTTTTAGTTTTAGTCATTCTGATGGATGTATAGTGATATTTCATTGTGGTTTCAATGTATAGTTGTTATGATGACTAAAGATGTTGAACATCATTTCATATGTTTAATGGATATTTCTTTTTTTTTTTTTTTTTTGAGACAGTCTCTCTCTGTTGCCCGGTTGGAGTGCCCTGGCGTCAGCCTAGCTCACAGCAACCTCTCACTCCTGGGCTCAAGTGATCCTCCTGCCTCAGCCTCCCGAGTAGCTGGGACTACAGGCACGCGCCACTGTGCCTGGCTAATTTTTTCTATTTTTAGTTGTTTGGCTAATTTCTTTCTATTTATAGTAGAGACGGGGTCTCGCTCTTGCTCAGGCTGGTCTCGAACTCCTGAGCTCAAACGATCCGCCCACCTCAGCCTCCCAAAGTGCTAGGATTACAGGCATGAGCCACCGCGCCCAGCCTGGATATTTCTTTTGTGAAGTACCAGTTCAGCTCTTTTGCCTATTTTCTATTGGATCATCTGCCTTTACTTACCGAATTGAAACAGTTCTTTATATATTCTAGGTACAAGCCCTTTGTCAGTTAAATATGTTGCAAATATCTTTTCATACAAATATCCTTTCCGTCTGTGCTTTGCCTTTTCATTCTTTTAAGATATCGTTTGATGAATAGAAGTTTTAATTTTACTGTAGTCTAGTTTAATAATCTCTTCCTTCATGGCTAGTGCTTTCTGTATCTTGTTCAAAAAAATCTTTCCCTCCTCTGGGTCAGGAAGACATTCTTTTATGTTATCTTCTAGAAATTTTATTACTTTACTTTCACATTTATATCCCCAACCCATCTGGAACTTACTTTTTCTGTGTGTAATACAAGGTAGGGGTCAGTTTCATTTTTGTGTTGTTCTTTATCAAATATACCTGATCATTTTTGTTAGTCTTTTGTCTGCTCATTAAAAAAAATTCAGTTGTTTCTCCAAACATGTACAATTATTTTATAATCATGTATTGTATATTTTATAATAGTATAATGTACAGGTTAAGAATATGTCCTTGGGACTAGACTGCTTGTGTTCAAACCTCTCTCAAAAAATTATTTTTTTATTGATATATAATAGATATATGTATTTTAGAGGTACATGTTATAATTTGATACATTCATATAATATGTTAAGATCAAATCAGGGTAGTTGGGGTATCTATTGCCTTAAATACTTTTCTTTTCTTTATGCTAGGAACATTTGAATTATTCTCTTCTGATTATTTTGAAATGGACATTAGATTACTGTTAACTGCAGTCACCCTACCAATCTATCAAACACTAGGTTTTTCTGTCACCTGGCTAGAGTGCCGTGGTGTCAGCCTAGCTCACAGCAACCTCAGACTCCTGGGCTCAAGTGATTCTCCTGCCTCAGCTTCCCAAGTAGCTGGGACCACAGGTGTGTGCCATCACACCCAGCTAATTTTTCTATATTTTGTAGAGGCAGTGATAGGGTCTTGCTCTTGCTCAGGCTAGTCTCAAACTTGTGACCTCAAGCAGTCCTTCTACCTTGGCCTCCCAGAGTGCTAGGATTACAGATGTGAGCCACCGTGCCTGACCCAAACACTATCTAACTGTATATTTATGCCCACCAATCAACCTTTCTTTATCCTACCCCCACAAACTCTTCATGGCCTCTGGTAGCCACCAATCTATGCTCTGTCCCCATGAGATCCACTTTGTTAGCTCCCACGTGTGAATGAAAACATGTAATATATTTAGATTATTAAGTATGAAATGCCCAATTTCCTTAAGTACTAGGTTTGACAGTTTATATCTCTGACACTTCACTTTGACACTTCTTGTTTTATTTTTATTGTGAACTTACCTCCTCATTCTTTCAAGCACATGGTTTGGCTTGTGATTATCTTTCAAATTTTTTTAGAGCAATATTTTTGAATAAGTCCAAAATTATGGATAAGTCCAAAATTCGTGTTGTTTTCGAATATGAGTTCTGTCGTGGAACCAATGCAGTGCAGACAGCTTGAAATATCAGTGAAGTGTTTGGGAAGGATGTGGCTGATGAATGCACAATATTTTGATGGTTTGAGAAATTCCATTCTAGTGATTTTAATCTTGAAAATGAGCCATGTGGGTGACCTGAGACCAAGGTGGATAATGATGAGCTGAAAACTATAGTAGAAGTGAATCCATCTCAACCTATGCATGAATTAGCAGCAA
>RJWJ010036462.1:0-16073 GCA_004363605.1 Indri indri | reverse complement strand
TGTGCATTTTATACTTATCACACATCTGAAGTAGGACGAGCCTTATCTCAGGTGCTTGGTAGCCACGGGTGACTTGTGGCTACCTTATTAATAGCACAGCTTGATAACAGTTTAGTTTCAGGGGGTTTTGTTTGTTTGTTTGTTTTTGAAATGTGCTAAATTGCCAACCCTACATGTAATATGCCTCGCAGTATAGTATTCTTAAAGTCATTTGATTTGTTTCCTTAGGACCAATAGCCTATTTTTTTTTCACTTATTATAGCTTGTTTAAAAAGTATCATTAAATAGGTACTATATACACATGATAAAAAAAAATCTCACAGTACTAAAAGGCATAAAATATGAAAAGAAGAATATCCTTCTACACCATCTCCAAGCCCAGTCCCCTGAAGTCACCACTGTCAAGTATAGATGCAGATTTTCCCCACATGTATGTAAGATATGTATATCTTTATTTTTTAAAACATAAATGAGGTCCTAACTACTTTTCATAGTCCTGATAAAACATTAACAAAAACTTTGCAATATGCATAGGATTGTCTAGGATATTTTCAAGTGTAAATTCTTTACCAGCAATGAGGAAAGAAAAAGAAAAAAAAAATGAGTAAATGGGAGCTTAAATTTGATAATATTTTTAGATCCTGATGTTATTGAATCCAATGGTTTTGATTATCATAGAAATAACCAGTGGCCATGAATTCTGTAATATCAAATGGAGTAGCACTCCCCTATGAGGACTGTACACTTTACATCCATTATTATATTGTTACTTGCCTCACTTATTTCTTCAATCACTGTCAGTCAGTCAACAAACATTTGAGATCCTGTCATGTGTCAGACATTGTGTGGAAAGTGGGATATAAAACTGTGAACAAGATGGATGCAGCCTCTGACACAGACAGTTTGCAATCCACTGTATTCTCTGTTCATGTAACCAGCATTCTAGCACTTTCTCTATACTTTATCAAAAAAAAAAAGCACTCAAAGCGTTCATGAATTTGTTGACCTTAAAGTGTAATCAGCTGATACAAATTAAAAGCATTTTTGCATTTCCAAAAGTGACAAAGACTAATAAATAACTCTCTAATGGTGAAATTTCAGAGACATTTATTTGCGACTGGGGTCTTCCTGATAATGTTGGCTTCAGAATAGCCCAGTTGAATTTCCCAATCTTATGTCCAAACTCTTCAAATGACCTATCTAGTCTCTCTAATTGCTTTTGTTTCCTGGCTTCTAACTTCCTACCATTCCATGGATCTGGATTTAAGAACACAAACAACATTGTCACTAAATTCAATGATCTTGCATTAGAATCCTTTGTCATCTACCTTTTTATGGCATTTTATTTTTTCATTAATAAATAATTCCTTCTGCATTGAAAACTATCACGCTAAGATTTAGGTAACACCATACTTGTTTAGCTCCCCTCCCACTTCTCCGTACAATCATTTCTTTGTCCTTAAAAACTTTTCTTTGGATCTCCTAATTGTGTGAGTTCTCCGGGCTACTACTTGAGCAAGTAATACCCATATTTAAAATTGTCACCGCTGCTCCATTATTTATAGCTTCCCAAAGTGTGTTCTATGGAACATTCTTCCCGTAAGACTGCATTAAAAAACAAATGAACCACGGCAAGCATTTCTCCCCTGTCTGCACAGTCTATGGACATCGTAAAAGTAAATCTTCTCTTTGCTGATCCTTACTTCCAGATGGAGTGAACATATGACACCATTCTAGCCAGTAAGGCATAAACTGAAGTCTGTTGACCAGCCACCTTTTTTACCGCTTCTAATGTGGTCTCAAAACAGACACCGCAGTGGACAACTTGCAAATTTGAAGGAAGAGCGAAGTGAACTGCAGAGAAATCAGCCTCCACGTTGAAGAGAACTGAACCTAAGACAGCAACCACCTACCTCTTGAGTTCTTGTTCCTGTAGGATGAATAAATCCCTATTTGTTTGGACTTCTATAATCAGGTGATTTATACCTTACAGCCGAACACACTCTTGACTAGATATAAAAATGCTGCATGCTATCTGTCCCTCTTGGACTTCACAATGCACGCTAGCATATTAAAGGGCCTGAGAAATTCTCAAAAGAAGAAACATGTTGAATTTTGTTTAATACATCATCTAAATGTATTTGATCGAGAAGTGCTTTTCTTTATGTACTAACTATAAATATCTTGTAGAACTTTGGTTCTCCACTTCCTTGCTTTTTAAAGTGTGATTCTTAGACCTGCAATACCTGCGTCATGTGGAAACTTGTTAGAAAACCAGAATCTTAGGCCCCACCCAAGAATCAGAATGTATATTTTAACAAGCTCTTCAGATGATTTGTATGACATTAAAGTTTGAGAAGTGCCTCTTTGGAAAATACTGGTTTACAGGATAAAGTACAACTAACCTTAATATCTTTATACGACCCACGATTTCAAACGCGTCTATTATTATTGTCTCTTAATGCCTACTTCAGTAATAATCATACCTAGTTCTTACTGAATGCTTACTTTGCGCAAGGCATTAAGCTAAGTGCTTTCCTTGTGTACTCCTCGAAGCAACTCTGTGAGGCAGGCGCAATTACAATCTTTGTCTCATAGATGAAAAGCTGAGGCTCAGAGAAGTTAAGTAGCCTCCCCAAGGTCACACAGCCATTAAGGGGCAGAATCCTTGATTTGAGGATTTAAGGTTCACTCAACTACACTGCCTCTCTAATGTTCTTCTGTTTCCATGCACTTCCCTGCTTCGTGTACTTTACTCATATAATTCCCTCTACCTACAATAATCTCCCCACATACACCTAGTTGAAAGGTTCTCTCTCTACTGTGCACCAATCCAAGTTCTACCCAAAAGAAGCTGTAGGATGGTGGCCAGACATTTGATTTAGCATCAGAAGACTTGGATTTGGGTACTTGTTCCCCTACTTATTAACTTTGTAATTTTGAGCAGTCCCCAAAACTCAGATCCACAAATTGTCAGCTCTGTTAAACAGAGATGATAATACCTCACGAGATTGGCATGAGAATTAAGTTGAGACCTATGAAAGAAGTGTAAAACCTACACGAACATCCTAAAAATAGGAGTAGTGTTTTATAGTGGTTGAAATCCTGTATTGTGCTTAAGAGTTTCAGTGCTGTAGTCTGAGACCTGAGTTCAAATCCCATCTCCTAATATTTATTATCTCTGCAGTTGATTTGGCAATCCATTATTTGCTGAATTTTGTCATGTGTTTCGTCAATTACATTCATAATTTATTATGCATTTTTTGCTTGTAGCTCCTAAGTCATGATATAGTCTATGCTTTTTTTTTTTTTTTTTTTGAGACAGAGTCTCACTCTATTGCCCATGCTAGAGTGCTGTGGCATCAGCCTAGCTCACAGCAACCTCAAACTCCTGGGCTCAAGCGATCCTTCTGCCTCAGCCTCCCGAGTAGCTTGGACTACAGGCATGTACCACCATGCCCGGCTATTTTTTTTTTTCTGTATATTTTTAGCTGTCCAGATAATTTCTTTCTGTTTTTTTAGTAGAGATGGGGTCTCACTCTTGCTCAGGCTGGTCTCGAACTCCTGAGTCCAAACGATCGGTCTGCCTTGGCCTCCCAGAGTGCTAGGATTACAGGCATGAGCCACCACACCCAGCCCTATATTCTTTGCTTTTTAGTTTCTGTCTAACATAAACTCTTGTCATAGCCCTTTGCACATAGGAATTCAATAAATATTAACATAATCTACATTTATTTGGTGAATATTGCATATCTGCTGTACTTAAAGTACATTAAGTAATAAAGGCAAGTAAGAAGAATGAAAATTAGTACACACAACAATTGCCATTGTTATACATGGGTATGTTCAGAATTGCTATTTTCATTTATTTTATTTTTTATTTTTTTTTATTTTTTTTGAGACAGAGTCTCACTCTGTTGCCCGAGCTGGAGTGCCATGGCGTCAGCCTAGCTCACAGCAACCTCTCACTCCTGGGCTTAAGCGATCCTCCTGCCTCAGCCTCCCGAGTAGCCGGGACTACAGGCATGCGCCACCATGCCTGTCTAATTTTTTCTATTTTTAGTTGTTTGGCTAATTTCGTTCCGTTTATAGTAGAGACGGGGTCTCGCTCTTGCTCAGGCTGGTCTCGAACTCCTGAACTCAAGCAATCCTCCCGCCTCGGCCTCCCAGAGTGCTAGGATTACAGGCGTGAGCCACCACGCCCGGCCGAGAATTGCTATTTTCAAATCATTCAAAACCAAGAATTGCAGAAATGAAGGCCCAAGAGGGACAATTAAACAGTATTTGGAATAAAATCATTTGGTCTAATTTTCATAACCACAGACTTCAAAGAATACCACCACCCATGCCAAGTGTACCAGATGATCCCGTTGTCCGTCTTAGCAGTGTAGGGGCCACTGTAGTACAAACCATTCAGGTTTGCAGAGTGACATCTAGTGGGAGGAAAAAAAGAAAAAAAAAAAAACAGAACAATCAGAGTAGAAAAATACTGTTCAGAAACCCAAATAAATAATGAAAACTTTAAAACTATGGATTCTGCCATTTGCAGACAAGTAAATATTTATTAGTTTCCAAAAGCTGAGAAATTTCTGGGTATTTTAAACTGATGAGTTTTACTGACATAACAAATATGAGGCTAAAATCCAGGCCTCTTGTAGGGCATTGAAAAATAAGCATTTCAGTTCTTAATAGTCTTTAAACAAAAAAGAAAAACAAGCAAACAAAAACACATTCTTGTAACCTCCAGCCTTGCAAACTCCTCACTCAGAACAATGTTAACTTCGTACTTAGCAAGAGCTGCGGTGTGGACGAGGTGCTCTACTGCCAGCTTCCCTGGATAATTTGCACTTACATGTTCATCAATCTGCTGCCAAGACTTGGCTTTCATAATTCAAACTCCCTTCCTCCCCTTCTTTAAATTGCTGACATATCAATTATTTTAATCCCAAGGGTAAGCAAATAAAACCTAAACCACCATTTAAAGTTTTCCCAGTCATCCACCAATAATCACTTGTCTGAGTTGCTGAGTTAATTATTTACATATATTACACCCATCTAGATAAATTGGTTAGATTATCATCAATTAAAAAATGTTCTTCTTCCTCCTTTGGAGTCTGTAAATTTGTCCTTGATATGGATATGGTAATTTTTCGTATTGTGTTGTTATGAAATTACTGTGTATTTCTTTATCGATATGATCAATGAAAAGACGTCAGAATTAGGATATAAGGGAACATTCACAAGAGATAGCTCTGAATGTCTATGGAAAGAACCCAAATTATGGAATCAAAAAAGCATATAATTTATTCATAAAGGCTGAGTGGCTGGCTTGGATCACTTATCAGCTTAGTGATTCCCTCCTGCTGACTGTTCTACCAGTCCTTCTGATTTAAAAGGATGTAATTTATTGAAACCATGTATGTTAAATCTGCAAGTGTCAAGAGCCTACTGTGTTTTAAAATAGCATGAAAAACAATATTAAGAAAGAAAATACTGTAAATTGAGCTGCCAGAATATATATTTTGGCATATATTTGTCTGTCTAGAGACATCTGCTACACACACTTTCATATTTGGTCTGTGATTTAAAGCCCATTAGGAAACTGACTCTATGGTCAACATAGGAAACCTTAGGTATTCTGCGACTAGTTTTCCAGTATCCTTCAGTTTCTAGAACAGCCTGGATTTGAAACTAGGTTGGGGGACGATTGGGACTCCCTTGGTGAAGAAGTAGCTGTGCGCACTCACATGAAATGCTATGTCAACAAAGCAGAGAACGCATCAACGCTCAGTGATTGGTTTGCTATGTGGAAAAAAAACATCTTATAGGTCGGTAATAATTATGAAGTGTCAACATTTCATGTAAATTAGAAAAACTACGGGACAGAAAAAAAATCAAGAGTAAGGAGGAAGAAAGAGGATGATAGCGTCAAACTACAAGTAGTAGCAGGCATGGTAGAAGTAGCACCAAGTTTCTGAAATAATCTACCCTTTCTCCAGCTTTTCTGATTTTCCGACTGCACAACCTTACCATCTCCTTTGACTCCAAGGATAAGGTAGGCTTATGGGTGGCTCCATAGGTGGCTCCAGCCACTGAATTGCCTTTCTTTGTTCTCCCTGAGCCCGTATCTTTAAAGGCAGGTAAATCATTCATTTACGCACACTGCTGTGTATGGCAGTTGTCATTCGGGTGTCATGCAAGCCAATCAACTGGATAATGCACATGGTTTTGATCTCAATATTAGTGATTATTCCTGCATGTGGAATTCTGTTCAAAATCAAACATTACTGATGCTTGCAGATGACTTCGTGAATCACAGGTAGGTTTTGCATAATACTAACTTAGAAGAACAAGGGGAAGGAAAAGAAGGAGGCGAAGAAGGTAAAGAAAATGGTTTTTAAAAGAACAGGAAAACCATCAGGGAAAAGACATTACCACCTTTGATTTGCAAAGCAGGAAAAGGAAAAAGAACTTAGTTGCTCCCTTCACACTGCCGCAAGTACTGCTGTTTCCTTACAAGTGAGTATTACATGGGCTCGAACTTTTTTTTAAAAAGGCAAAATCCAGAAAAAACGACTGTTTTTACAACCACAGTAGTCCCCCATTACCTACAGGGGATGCCTCCCAAGACTCCCAGTGAATGCCTGAAACTGCGGATAGTACCGAACTCTATATATACATCATGTTTTTTTCTATCTGATAACCAAGACGGCTACGAAGTGATTAATGGGCGGGTAAAAAAAAATAAGTGAAAATTTACCAAACTCAAGGACATGTTGTAGATTGAAAAGAACCACTGATTACCCACTGTAATGAATGAAAAAAGACTACAACAGTGTCTATCAATGTAAAATTTCAGAACTCCAGGGGGGAAAAAACTCTTGGAGCAGGGAGGAAAAAAAATATACAATAATCCCCCCTTATCCTCGGAGGATACATTCTAAGACCCCCAGTGAATGTCCGGAATTGTGGATAGTACTGAACTAAATATGTATACACACACATACACACACACACACACACACACACACATATACACACACACTGGTTTTTCCTATATATACATACCTACGATAAAATTTAATTTATGGTTTTAGGCACAGGAAGAGATAACGATAATAATAATAATAAAAAGGAAAAATTACAACAATATGCCAGGATCACTATTCGTGTGTTTTGGGGCCATTATTAAGTCAAATAAGGGTGGTTTGGACACAAGCACTGCAGTACCACAGCAGTGGATCTCATAACCGAGAAGGCTACTAAGTGACTCACAGGCAGGTAGGGTTTACAACATGGAGACGCTGGACAAAGGGATAATCCACTTCTCGGGCACAACTGAACTAATAGTGTGAGATTTCATCACACTACTCAGAACAGGGTGCAATTTAAAACATATGCGTTGGGTTTTTTTCTGAAATTTTCCATTTAATATTTTTGAATTGTTTTTTTTTCTGAAATTTTCCATTTAATATTTTTGGACCACTGAAACCTCGGAAAGCAAAACTGAGGATGAGGGAGGATTCCTGTACTTACATTCACCTGATGTGCTACACTACCTACAACTAGCTGTATCTGCATTGAATTTGCAGCTCTAAAATCAGTGCATCACAATTACTATGTTCGTAATGAGAGCTGGCGTGATTTTAAGGAAAATTATCACATGTCTGGTATACCTCCACTCAATAAGATAGAGGATTCTAAAATGCTTTAAAAGTACTTACATAAAAGAAAGGTAAAATTTGGATTATCGAATCTGAATGGATGGTCCTCAATTTTATGGAAAACCTGGCACTCCAGAAATACTCACCAAAGATTCTATAACAGAAAATTTAAATGTCCAGATATTTTAAGGTGTCCCCTGTTTTCCAAAGGGGAAAAAAGACATTCAAAGCTCATACATTGCCTAACAGTTTGAGCATGTCTGCTTTCCAGATATAGCAGGACTATTGGGTCATTTTTTTTTTTTTTGAGACAGAGTCTCACTGTGTTGCCCGGGCTAGAGTGCTGTGGTGTCGTCCTAGCTTACAGCAACGTCACACTCCTGGGCTCAAGCAATCCTTCTGCCTCAGCCTCCCAAGTAGCTGGAACTACATGCGCCACCATGCCCAGCTAATTTTTTTTTCTATATATTTTTAGTTGTCTGATTAATTTCTTTCTATTTTTAGTAGAGACGGGGTCTCGCTCTTGCTCAGGCTGGTCTCGAACTCCTGAGCTCAAACAATCCGTCTGCCTCGGCCTCCCAGAGAGTTAGGATTACAGGCGTGAGCCACCGTGCCCGGCCTATTGGGTCATTTTTAAGGAAGACTATGAAGTGTCCATGCCTTTCTTAAATTTGTGATTACAACAAGTGGAGCTGTCTGGAAACCAGCTTAGATAAAGAATAGTTAAAGGAATCAGGGATATTTGGCCTAGAGAAGAGAAAATATAGAAGAATACGGTAAATACCTTCTCATCCAGGGTCAGAAGAATTTTGCTAGAAAGGAATTATAATCACTCTATAGCTACTGAGGAAAAACCTGTTGAGCAGGTTTCAGGTCCATAAAAGAAGAAACTTTGTACGATCAAAAATGGATGAATTTGCTGATAAAGTAACATTAAATTAGTCAAAGCGTAGAATTAGGTTTCAGGAATATTGCAAAGGAAGCTTCTGCATTGGGAGAGGCTCGGATTCAATGCATTAATTAAAGTCACGGTGATTGCAAAGAGGTACTACACAGAAAAAATAAAGCAGTGACAATGGCTATTTTGTGGCTGTTACACAGGAGGGGGAAGAACTAGTTGGTTATTAGGATGCTACAAATATTTTTCATATCTGTATATGCTCTCTATTTCTTTGTGTCAATTTGTGGCATTCTAACTCATCCATAATTCAGTTTGCAAACAATCTTTGTAAAAGCAGTAATTTGATTCAGTTTTATGACATAGCTTTTAAACTTCACTAATGTATACAATGAACAAATCCTCACGAATATTTCATTGCTGAAGAATTCTAATAAGGATGATCATGTAATAATACCAGTATTACAAATAAAGATTGGAATTATCTCGTATATTATAATTAATGCCCATCAGTGAAATATCATCGATGCCATTATAACTGTGTTCATAAAACGTCGAACCTGTTAAACCACCAGCCAGACTGATCTTCCTCTGCGCAATTCCCTTCATAGTTGTCATGGTCTCTGTCCCATGTGCTGAATTTCATTCTTTGGTGACTTGCCCACCACTGCACCTCAGGATGAAATTTCCCTGCAAGGGAGTCTCCAGCTGTTCCAGAATATTCCCCAATATTCAACTCATAGGAATTCTAAAAGAAAAGAGGCAAGTTCTACCGTCAGTGGCCACTATTTTAAAAACATGTTTATTTAATTTAAAAAAGAAAGAGCTCTATTGTATATTTTTCTTTCCACTGACTTCAGGATTATATTGGAAATTTTAAGCATTAATTTGTGGTGTTATTTATTTGAGAATTCTAGTACCTTTTCATCTCCAACTTTGAAATTTTTATATTGTGCATAACGGCTATTTTTTTCAAAATCTGCAAGGTCGATTTTTAAAGCGTAGTCATCTGGAGAGAAAAGCAACGAGAAATTGTAGTTTTTAAAATGTGTGACATGACATGAACCACTTATGCTTGAAACCATTTCTTTCTGCCAAAAATCAGTTTTCAAAGAATTAACAGTGACTCCACTGTATTTATAACATGAACATTTTATTGTGTAATTTACTTGAAAAACAATGAGGGACACAAGTTTAAAGGTAAAACATTTCTACTAGGTCTATTATAGGTAAAAGGTAATGCAATTCACTTGATAAGGAACCATAGAAAAAATAAGTTATTAGTGAGATTAAGAAATCTAACAATGGAAGGGTAGATGTTTTAAGGAGTTTAATAGTTTATCCTCTTTTTCTTAATTTCAATACGAATGTTTACCTTAAAAATAAATAATGACTATTAATGACATCTTTTACTGTCTTACAGCCAAACTACTACGTTGTCATACTGTAGTTGCCATTGGCTGCATATGCAATAACTTGGTTATTTTCCTGGTAGTATAAAAGATCAGGCAGCAAACTTTTTAAGGATTATTTGAGGAAGAGAGATGAATCCTGGTTGTTACTTGAAAACCTTCCATTGATAGTGGCTCATAAGATTAAGAGAGTGTTAGCATCAAAGTGTATAGAAATGGATGTTATTGGAAAAGAATTTCAGAGACAGTAGAAGAACATTCTCAAGAAATGCTGTACTACCAACATTCTTGATGGTGCAGATGATAATTATTGAAAAATACACTAACATCAAAGACTCTGAGTCAAAAGGTATTTCTGAAGAGTTAATATCTGAATGTGAAAGCATTTTATGAATACTTTAAACAATTTATTTGACATGTATTCTTTTTTATATATGCTAAAGAATGATATATGATAAAAACAAATTTCTAT
The DNA here is from genome assembly GCA_004363605.1 of Indri indri. Taxonomy (NCBI): domain Eukaryota; kingdom Metazoa; phylum Chordata; class Mammalia; order Primates; family Indriidae; genus Indri; species Indri indri. Next base: position 5,627 of record RJWJ010036462.1, on the reverse strand, counting down.
AAAAGAATACTTTCATGACTATAAAAATTCTATGTGATAAAAGAGCATTATCTAAACAAAATAATGACTGAAATAATTGTCATCTTCAAGTAGTCACTTTTTCCCCATTGTCCCATTGTTTGCAAATAACAAAGACTATTCCTTTTTCAGAAACAGAACTATTGTCAGGAGTATAGAAAGTTATAAAATGAACTGATTATTAGATCATATATTTTCTACCCTCCTACTTTGATAAATAAAATATCACAATGACCTGCAAGGCCAGGTCGGAATTTAGAGTCTCAGCATCCTTGGAGTTCCAAGCCAGAACATGGAGACTCAGGGAGAGAGAATCCTTGTGTTCTACCTCCCATGCTGAATCTATGGTAGGTCTTCCTTCTCTCCCCATCCCTATCTTCGTCACACAAGGGGCCTTGGACACACTTGTGGACATTCCAGGCTGCATAGCCAAGCTCTGTGCACACCCACAGTAAAAGCTGTTCTTTAGCCCCCTCGCAAGCTCAGGGGTGGGCGCATCAGCTGCACAGGAGGACAGATAAGCAAGAGGCCTGAAGGGGGTCTTGGAAACAAGCTCAAAGCTGTTTGGACAGGAAATTATGGATTCCTCATTACTGGAGCAAGCTTAGGAGGGGCTGCAGGCTCCCGTTGGGCTTGCTGCTTCGGCACCATGGACACCTGGCCACACTGAGCTCTCTAAAGGCAGTAAAAGTCACGTGAGCCAAGACCGTGAAGAGGAGCAATAAGACAGGTTAAGACAATTGTCCTAAAAAATAAATTTGTGTTGTAGGAGATATACAAAGTCGGTCTCAATTTTTTTAGGTAACCATCTAAATATCTCTTTGATCATAAGTAAACAAAATTGCAGTTACAGGCCATTTCGCAGTTAATTTTGTTACAAACACTTCCAGTCAAAATTTGTGTAATGGGGATAAGGCTATTTTCAGAGGCAACGTGCTAGCCTTAAGTGCCCTCATATTTAAAGGATGCAGAGACAAAGGCCTTTTGCTGGGGATGATGTGATACACGTTGTGGGGTCTTGAACCGATAAGTACATTTTTGCTACCATGAGAGTAGCCAGCCTGAATTCCAAATCGAAACATGAAGGGGAAGCAGATTTGTTGGCAAAGTCCATCTGGGTGAATGTGGACATAATAATAACTTGAAAAGTAGTAAGTTTGAATTTTGTATATTTAGAAGGAGCCAAGGGTTACCGCTTTGGGGTTTTTATAGTTTTAATAAGAAAGCAGATAAATATTAAATGTGCAAAAGAAACCAAAGATAACATGATAAATGCTATATATATGGCATAAAACACTTAAAGTTTGGATAATAAATAGATTGAAAAAAAGGAAACCTTATATAAATTCAGAGAACACTGATCACAAGAAGGGCAAACAAAGAAAATATTAGGCTTCTAGGATTATATGTCCTCTCTAGCTATCATTCTAGTGTTTCATAATTATAATCCTACTGTTATGAATATAGAAACACCAACAACTTTCCTGAATTTGGAGGGAAGAAATAATGTCTTGCTCTTATATTTAATGCATTGTCAGTGTAATTTAGCATGCTTTCTCAGCAATACAATTGATTTTTATGAAACATTCAGGATCAGACTCGAGTGAGACTGACTACAATCTCGGACTACAACGGAGGGAAGGAAGACAACAGATGGGAATGAAAGGACATGGGAAAGAGAAGCTTGGAAAACTTGTTACCAAACTAATGATATTTTAGACAGATAGTGAACTCTAGTTAAAGGTAGGGATTGTATAGATGTCTGCAATTTACTTTGAAATATATGTAAAAAAGGCGGATGGATGGATGAGTGGAGTAATGAGTAGCTAGATGTGGGATTAAATGAGCAGAGTAAAATGTTAATGTAGAACTGAGGCAGTAGATTAAAGTTTCTTTGAAATTTGTTGTATCTTGGAAAACATTTCACAATAAGAGATGGGTGCATGTGTGGAACGGAGAATACTTAGTATATTACAGTATTTGATTGCAAAAAACAGCCCTGATTCCCCAATTCTTCACCTCTCCCCTTTGCAATATGACTTTATAACTCCTCCTGTCACCTATTTCCTTTCCCCTAAATCTGAGCTGATCCCGTGACTTGCTTTCCCCAATAGAAGGAAGTGACTGTGTGCCAATTTTGAGCTTAGGTTGCAAGAGATTTATGTGCATCTAATGTCTTTTTTGGAATTCTGCCTCTGCTACAAGAACAAGTCCAGGCCAGCTAACTGGACAAGAGAGACCATGTGGAGCAGAGCTGAATCCTTCATCTGAGGCCAACCTACAGCAGCAACTTCAACCAGGAAGTTGACTGCAGATCATGAGCAAGCCCAGCTCTGAGCAGCAAAATCACCCAGCCAACTTGCAGATTTGTAAGAAAGAATAAATGGTGGTTGTTTTTAAGCCACGAAGTTTTAAAGGGGCTTGTTACACAATATTATTGTGGCAATAGATAACCACTGCAGGGTATATAATCTTCAGGCACACAAAGCATTAAAAGAGAATGATTACGAGCCGGGCCATGCCTGTAATCCTAGCACTCTGGGAGGCTGAGGTGGGAGGATTGCTTGAGGTCAGGAGTTTGAGACCAGCCTGAGCAAGAGTGAGACCCCACCTCTACCGAAAACATAGAAAAATTAGCAGGGCGTGGTGGCGCGTGCCTGTAGTCCCAGCTACTCAGGTGGCTGAGGCAGGAAGATTGCTTGAGCCCAGGAGTTTGAGGTTGCAGTGAGCTATGATGACACTGCAGCACTCTAGCCTGGGCAAAGAGTGGACCCTACCTCAAAAAAAAAAAATTATGATATTACATTTCCTTTCCAGAAATAGAAAATAAATATGAGAAAACAATTGTCCCCTAAGCCAACTCTAGTTTCTTTTCCTCTATTTCTAATTTTAAGTAGCCTCATTTTACAAAGGGGATTATTGCCCAAAAGTTTCATTGCTGTCTGTAAATCTTAGCAGTTACTGAATTAATTCTATTGCCTGTAATTGAGCAGAAAACATTTGGTGCTGTTTTCTTTGTATTTCAAATAAATTTGATGCCAGGCAAACCTTACCTTGCATGGTCAACAAGTGAAGATTTTTGTTACCCAGCCAATATTCACCATTTTTCTGGACAAAATTTCCAAAGCCATTTTCATAGTCATTCCAGCCTCTAAAAAATTTAAAGTGTAAGCTGATTTTCTCAAAATCTATCTGCAGTACCCAAGGTGAGCACCACCCACTGCTAACCTCACCGCCAATATTTTCTTGATTAGTTAATTCACTTTCAGTATTCTTATTTAGAGAGAGCGAAATTCTAATTCATAGACTTGAAGACATTATCAAAAGATTTAACTTCCCCATAATACCCTGAAATAAAATAAAATAAAAATAATAAAAAATAAAATAGAAAAATGATTTAACTTATAAATCTCACATTTGCTACTCCACATAAATTCATGTGTCACAATTAGCACACCTGTTAAAGTTCTCACTGCCATCAGATCGTCTCTGAATTACAGTCCATCCTCCTCCATCAGACATGTCACAATAAACAGAGAATTCTGCTGGGCTCCGGAGAGGTTTGATTTTATAAAATCCACTGTTTTTATAGCCGTCATTGAAAATCTCTGAACAATCTGTTTGTAAAACAAGGCAGGTAATGTAACATTTATTATGTGTCTTTTTTTTTTCTCAAGGGAGCCTCTGAATGAGATTACTCAAGACTAATAGAGACAGATAAACACATTATGTAGATAATCAGCTTTGTAAAACTGCAGCTTTTACGTCTTCCAGTGGATATTAGGAAAGTCTTATTTCCTTTCCTAGCGTGTGTCATGTGACTCCTTGATAGAAACACAGAAAAAAAGGAGTGAAATACAGATCTAGTTTCTCATTTCTGATTTTTGTGGAAAACCATTTTAAAAAATAAATTATGCGTGTTCAGTTAGAGTATATTTAAGTGGAAATTATAGGTTTACAGGGCAGAAGAGTAGAATTTCTCTCTCCTATAAAGCTAAGAATGAAAGTTGAAATATAACATCAAACAAATAATATAGGTTATCTTGATTTAGAGCCTAATTCTGAACATCTGGAAATGAACCCAAAATAGTAATCTTATCAGATTCTTATACCACCCAGTCTCACCGACCCACTGAAATTTCAACGGTCCACACATTCTTGGATATTTGTGCTAAAAAACTGAAAGCTTCTACTATTCCTTTTATCCCTTAATTTTTTCTTTGCTGCGGTATTCCTTTGACCATTGAAGCAAACATAGCTACCAATTTGTCATCGAAAAGTAGTATTGGGTTCTTAAGCCACGTGAGGGTGGGCTAAATTAATATCCATTGGGTCTTCCTAGGCTGATCCTCACAGACTTAGAGAATACGACAAGTATGGACTTCTCTATTGTCTAGAAGCCTAGAAAGCTACGTTTTAGGATGACTGAAGTAGCAGCCACTATAAAGAGATAGTCTCAAGAAGACCCAGCTACAAACATTTGAATAAAAATGCTGTGATTGAACATTGCCAACTTTTACATTTTACCCTTATCCTTTTATTAATTTCCCTTTTTAAAAAATGCTTTCTCTTCCTGATTGGATAATTTCCATTCTTTTAGCTTATTTTTAAGTTCTTTCTTACTTTTCATTGTTTTGATGCCAAATCGTCTGCAACTCTCTTTTGTTTTGTGCAGATAAACATACTGCACATTAAATAGGTTGAATGGGCCTTAGGAATCAGAAGAGAAAAGAAAATAAAGAACTTTAGTCATTTTATAAAGCCCTCACAAGGTCAAGACCAATCACATACCACTGCTTTGGTGAGATGTTTATCTTTGTGATTTAGGCTTTATTCATAAATTTATTTTTTAGATTCAGAAGCACAGTGTTCCTTACACAGGCTGAATTGTAAAAAGGATCCTGTTTTGGAAATTAAACAAGAAGAAAAGCAACGGGAAAATTGTTCCCTAAAAGTAGCTCAATGTTGTTAACAAGTTTACCTCTTGTGGTCAAGTGTATTAGACAACACTTTCATTAAAGTCTGCAGATTTTAACCCCCTTAGGAAAGGAGCTCTTTGTTTACATTTAATCTCCTACCAAGAGCTGAATAGTAAAATCTCACAGGGTTCAGACTATTTTCCAGGCAAATATGGAAACGATTAGCTATAACATTTGCCTCTGGAAAACTTAGTGAATACAGAAGTTTCAGCCAACATTTTCTATTTGTTTTCATTTTACGCCAACTGTGAGTTTGTTGTTTGTTTTGCTTTTTTTTTTCATTTTCCTTCTCCCCAGAAGAAAAACATAAGTTAAGATTTAGAAAAAACTTTCAACTGAAAAAACAGCAACAAGAACAAAAATCCCAGCAAATAAGTAAATATTAAAAAAGCACGAAGCACTAGCAGTTCAGCTGCTTATAGCAAACAAGTTAAGAAGCCTGCTTTGGGAAATGTGGCTTAAACTGTAGCAGCAGAAAGTTCAAGAAATGTAGAGTTTAAAATATTAACTAGATATTTAAAACTACGATTTTCAAAATGTTTTGACCTGCTCAACCCCCTGGAGAATAGGTAGGGGAAAGGCAGGGTTAAAGAGCTCTGTGTTCATAGAAGTTAAAAAAAAAAAAAAAAA
>RJWJ010036461.1:0-16075 GCA_004363605.1 Indri indri | reverse complement strand
GGGCTTATCAACCTTAGGGAGTTGCATATAAGGAGCTGGGCACCATGCTAAATGCATTACATAAATTATATTATGCAACATCCCAACAGATAGGTACTATTCTCATCTCCATTTTACAGAAGAGTAAATTCAGACTTGCAGGGGTTAATTAACTTACCTAAGGCAATATGTTTCAACCAATGGGACTTGAATTAAGATTTCTGCATCAAAAGCCCCAAATGCTATCCCCCAAAATATGGTCAACATCACTAAGAATATATTTACATATAAATATATTTAATAGTTAAGTCTATACTTCACCTAAAGTTTGTCTTGTTCTTTGATCTCAGTATGATGAAGCAATACTTTAAAAATCGTTTCTCTTTACAACGCCTCTTTTTCCCGGTCTCACCTCCATCACTCTTGTTTAGTTGATGTGTTTCTTGTCTGGATCAATGCCTTGGTCTCCTGCTTGGTCTCCTTGCTTCTTGTCTCAGTTCTCTTTAACAAATTTCGTGCACTGTCAGCAGACTTCGCTTGAAATATACCTCTCCTACCTTGCTTAAAAACTTCTGTCTTCTTTAGACCGTCTTATAAGACTCTTGATCACGAATACCCCCATTAACTACTTTATATTGTCCTTTTTTCCACTAGCTACTCTTCATTTTATACAAGTTTATTTCCTCTCCGTATATAGAACTTGTGATACTCATTTTCATTTCCACATCTTTTTTTACTCATTCTTCTCATTCTAACTTTCCGTAGAAAAGGTCCAATTAAAGAACCCCGTCTCTAGGCAAAAAACTGATTTGAGCTCCCCCCCCCATATTAATGTGTTTTTGTTGAAACGCCAAGTATTTATTATCCGTACCACTTAGGAGTTATGTAATCTCATAGTATCTAATGTTATCTGATAAGTTGAGATTTTCACTCCTCATCTCTTCAGAAGCTAGGTCTTAAACAAACTGTACCCCCTGTTTCTCTATTATATGCTGAATGAATAATAAGTACAATTCATTATACATTTACCAAAGTTATTCCACTTGAGAATAATCAAAGATGATTGTACTTGAAAATGTAGTATTAGCTAAACAGTTCTGCAAAAGGACTGTTATTTTTATATTAATGCTTCAGTTTATAAAGGTTCAAGAAATGAAAATTATATATGCATTCAAATTAAAATATTTAATCAAACATGAGAGCCGAATATATTCATCAATATGGCAATTTGAGACAAAAGTTCTAAAATTGCAGGCTTCAACATAAAAGTGTATATTACAATTTACAAATAACTTTCAAAATAGTCAGCATTTGAATATGATATTTCTTTGATAATGGATATAGTAAAATGTTACGTTAATTCCACGTCTTTTTCAAGCATTCTTGTCTCTTTGAAGCTGTATCAGAATGCAATTTAGCAATATTGATCGAATATAAAAAATTTGCTTTTATAAGCCAGAGAATATAAAAGACCACTTATTTAGTTAGTTATTCATTTAGTAAATATCTATTAAACACCTAATATATGCTAAGCATTGTCCTAGAGGATGAGTAAACACCTAATATGTGCTAAGCACTGTTTTAGAAGGTGAAAATTTTTAATATAAAGATAGTTTCTTTTCTCAAGTGCTCATATTCCGGTGTTGAGATGGTCAAAAAATCAAACCACTGTAAAAAAATCAAATACATATATAATGGAGGGATGTGAAATATGCAATTAGAACAGAGGAGAGACAAAGAATTTTGTGTATGTTGATAATGCAATTGCTTTGGTCCAATAACTTATTTTGCCTTAGTGACTAGAATAAGTCTCTAGTTAAGGAAATATAATATAAAAATATATAAAATAGATTAACTAGAGAGTTTGGAGTTGCATAAAAGGTCCTGCTAAGAATTCCTCTACTATGTTTAAAGTATTTACATATGCATGGACATATGTAAAAAAGATTTACACAAAATTTGTATGTGTACAGCTTCTGATTAATAGGATGGATTTATAGCTCTATAATAGAAAACTGTCTTTATGGTTACAGGTTTTCCAATAGAAACACTTATTATAGTCTCATGAAATGCTATAATTGGTTTTACAAAAGAACTCATACTTGCTATGATAATTGGATTATCCAAGCACCAGCTTATGGATGATCTGCCTGAGTATAAAATAGTCATTGAGAAATTCAGGCTTAGACCAATAGCATTACTATATGGAATGGCTCTATATGTGTGGAGCTAGATATGAGCCAAATCAAGAAACCAAATTCTGATCAGCCACATCAAATCTGTAAAAGCTGCACATCCTAGTCTTTCTGCTGATTACACAGCCATATAGAGTTGTTGCGAGCAATGCATTGAAAGTTCTGAATCTTGTGTGTATCTGTTGCTGCATACAGCATTTCACCCTTGGATGTGACCTTGTGATCCAAGAGACTCTGTCATATCCTAACCATGCTGACTCAATATAGATACTCTACTTGTACTGGATGGAAGATGCTGTTCCAGTTTACTTCAATTCAATACTTATGCAACATTCCAATGAAATGTAGAGCAAGATTTTGGTAAACTATTTTAAAATGTTAATAGAAATGTGGTAAATGAAATACTATTATTTAGTTACAGCTGTTAGTTGGTATTCAACATAAAAACCCTAATTGCAATAATGAACACACAGTAAAACTGAAAATATCATTATGAAATTCAAGCACTATAGTTTTACTGTCAAATAGAGGGCTATTTATGGCAGAAATACATTGGAAACACCCATTCACATTTCAAACGATGATGCAATGATACAAGTAATCATTTTGAGCATGTATGATAAATATGAATGTATTTATCTGAATACATACTCATAGGGAAGATGGATTAGATAAAAAAGTTTTGAAATTTTAAGTCATATTATATCATATTATTTTTTATAATTTTTAAGAAAAGCAGTGAGTATTGGGAACATCTGCTTTTCTAGGTTTTATTCTATAATATTCTCACATAATTTTGACTAATAAGTATATTGATTAAATATGTATAAAAGCAATCAGACTCTTATATTTGGGCCTCTGCTCTGTCTGCAGTGTTGTTCCAATGCAATGGCCTATACTGTAATATTAAGTAATTCACAATGGAGTTGAGAAGACATACATCTTTATATGAAATAAGAAATAACAGATATCAAAATGTGGAATGCATATGATAATTGCAATGGTAGAATGGTAGGTTACAGAAGACATAGATGTAGTAAGTATTGCCATGAATTTCTTCATATGTTAAGCATACACAAACATACACACACATATACACCCCCATATATGTATATACATGTCTATGTGCATGTTTGTGTATATACATATATATTTATATAATGACAACATGTAGTACCCAAGTTTGGGCTTAAGAATCAAAGAGACTGACTTGCTTATATATTATCTCTGTAAACTTGAGGAACTATTAGAGGCTTCATTTCCTCATTTGTGAAATGAGGATATTAGTACCCACATCACTGGATTTTTGTAAGACTTAAAAATAATAAATATGTAAAACACCAACTTGTAATGAACAATAAATTGTGATTATTATAATGATGACCAACATGCTTAATAACTTTCCATAAAAACATATGCTTTCCTTGCTCAGTAAAAATTTTATAGTTATAATTTAATAATTTTACACTAGTTTCCATACTATTCAGCTACAGAAATGCCACAAATACATGACAGTGGGATATTTGCAATTGTCAGACTGAAGAACAGATGGTAAATTGGTTGCTAAGCCAGCAGAAGATATGGTTGTCAAAGTTTCCTAAGGTGCAGAGAATGTGACACTTTAAGAAGTGATGAGTGAGTTTGGTCAAAATGTTCAAATCATGTGTATAATCCATTTAATGATGATTCTATTCTTCTATTCTCAGTTGAAAAATAAAATAAGTCTTGCTTTTTTCATAAAATGAGGCGGCCATATAAAACAATTTTATGAAATATAAGTTGTGGAATACATTTTTATTTTTAATGGTCTGAATAAAACTATATTATTGTGTCTTACAAAAAAGGAACATAATTTAGAGAATATAATACCATAAGATAAAACCATATCTGTCAATTAAATCCCACCAGAGTGTTTTTATTATAACAGTATTTATAATCCAAATACTACCATCAATTTTTCTTTAAAACTGTCATTCACTCCATCACTGCCCTAGATTGCAAAATAAGCATAGTGTTCCAAATATAAAGAGTAACTAATGTATTTTGAGAACTCAGATTATGGATTAGAACAGAACCAAGCCTTAACTTTTGGCTCTTACCTATGACCTTGAGCAAGTGTTCCAGTTACCCAGTATTACACAAGAAACCACGCTGAAATTTAGTGACTTAAAACAACACCAATCATTTATTTTGCTCAAAGTCTTTAATTTGAGCAAGGTTGACAAGGACAGCTTAGCTCTTCCCCATGCAGCATCAGCTGAAGTGGCCAGACTGGGAGCTGGAGAATCCACACTCCAGATATCTCCCTCCCCTGTCTGGCAAATTGGTGCTGGTTGACAGCTGGGAGCTCGGCCAGAGCTGTGAGCCAAGAACCTAAGTTCTTCTCCACATGGTCCTCTCCATGGCTGCTTGGACTTGCTCCTGGCACAGCAGGTAGTTTCCAAAAGTAAGCATCTTAAAGAAGCAGACAGAAGCTCTGTCACTTTTTATGACCTAGCCTAGGAAGTCACATAAAGTCACCTCTGCTATAGTCACAAGCATGCTGGATTCGAAAGGAGGGAACAGAGAGCTAACGGTTTTGTGGAAAGAGTGTCTATGAGACATTGTCAGAATAACATATGGTTTGGAAGATATTGTTGGGGCCACTTTTTGGAAAATACAATCTGCCACAGCACGTTACTTAATATCACTTAGCTTCAGTTCCCTCATCTAAATAATAAAATGCTAGACACCCTTCTGATTACTTCACATGTTAACATTTATTAAACCCTCACAACAGCCCCTGAATTAGGTGCTATTTTTTATTCCCATTGTCTCCACCAATCCTGGTTTGCAGAGATGGCTATCTTCTCCTTGTGTCCTCACATGTAAGAGAACAGAGAGCTCGGTCTCTTCAATCCCTTATAAGGGCCCTGATCCCACTCAAGAGGACTCCATCTGGTTCCTTCTAAATGCTCAATAATTATAAATGGTTTTGCCATAGCTATTATTTCTAATATATCTCAGAGCGAAACACTGGGTGTTTTCTCTTTGAAGATATTTTTCTTTATTTATAAAAGTAAATTCATTTTGGTTTTTGGAGTATGCAAGACAAGAATAAGGAAAGAAAAGTGAGAAACTAACATTATTGGATATTTAGAAAAAATAGTGAAAAAATAGGAACAAGTATCTCTGCTTAGGGGATAAAAAGCTAAATAGTACCTCATTTTTTGGTATTTGGGAATAAGGTGATAAATATATTTACCAAGCACATTTTTTTATTAATAAAAGTAGTGCTAAATGTGAAGGAAGCAGTATTAATGTGGGCTTAAGTATGGTTGACCAAAATAAACCTGGGGATATAAAATTAAGTAAAAATCACATTAGAAGAATGTTGGAACACTGAAAGAGTGATCTGTATTTATAGAAACAATATGGTTAGCATTTTATCTTGTTCCAGTATTATTACCAGATTATATTCAAAATGGTAATTAAAAATAAAAATTGGGCCTAATCCTAAAAACTGTTGATATAAACCTTGGTCTCTATACCTTATCTTAACATCCAGAATAGAAATGTATACCTTATTCTCACACTATAAACAGCTTTAGATTTTTAGCTTTTCTTGTCGCCAGCCTCGAACTATGAAAGTATTTATGACTTTATTTTCCAAATGATGTCCTGTTCTTGACATTTGTCCATCTCTTGAATGAATGTACTTTCTTCAGATTATCTTTAACATACAAATTATGAATCTATAAGGGAGAAAAGGTGGTGGAAGATAAAACTAATCTAATACATTCACTTTATGCTTATTAACGGTAACTTATCTGGGTTCGCCAATGTGTGTGTGTGTGTGTGTGTGTGTGTGTGTGTGTGTGTATAGTGTGTATGTGTATATATGAGAGGTCTTCCAAAAGTTTGTAGAAAGTGCATATTATAAAAAAAACTATATATGCATTTCAAAATTGCTTTGCACCTAAATAAATTTGCACTAACTCATTAACATGTCTGGACAGGATCTAGTTTGAGGCACTAAGAAAGATAAGATATCAGTTGGAAAAGAGCCTCTATTGGGGCAATATGAATTTCTAAAATTGAAGCAAGAATAAACATCAAATTTATGTAAATCTTGGGTGGAAGAATGGTGGAATCACCAGAGCTTTATGAAAAATTTATAGGGACAGTACTCAAAAGAAATGAACAGTTTACATTAGCTTTCTTTCTACAAGGCCTAAGAACATACCATCTGCTTATGATTGACAGTGTTTTGAGAAAGTTAGCCAGAATTTTAGCAGAAAAGTATCCAGGAAAGGTTCACCAAAAAGTCCCTCTCTACCACGACAATTCTCCTGCTCATTCCTCTCATCAAAGAAGGGCAATTTTGTAGGAGTTTCAGTGGGAAATCATTAGGTATCCACCTTACAGTTCTGATTTTGCTCCTTCTGACATCTTTTTGTTTCCTAATCTTTAAAAAAAAATCTTTAAAGGGTGCCCATTTTTCTTCAGTTAATAATGTAAAAAAGACTGCATTGACATGGTTAAATTCCTAGAACTCTCTGTTCTTTAGGAATGGATTAAGTAGCTGGAATTATCACTTACAAAACTGTCTTGAATTTAAAGAAGCTTATGTTGAGAAACAAAGTTTATGTTTTTTATTTTTATCTTTTAATTCTGTTTTTCCACAAACCTTTTGAAGTGTGTGCTTATCCCTGTTTATTATTAGTAGGTTATTCTGAAGAAACAAAATATCTCTCCTGTATGTTTATTTACCCTTAAGTTTCAGGGTTATTTTTCTTATCTTTTTATTTTTAAATTATTTAATCTTCTCTGCCTTCTCTAATTATGACGACAAAATTTGTAGCACAACAGAATCTAGGAGAACACTGCCTTTGCCAATTTCTTAAATTTCTTTTATGAATTCTATTATCTTGAGAAATAATGCAGATCACATATTTTACTGATAAGTCATTCACGTTTATCTAAACTTACAGACTATTGAACACCAATGAGGGAGAAGCAATCATTTATATTAATATCAGTTCCTATCACACAAGATGCAATTTAATATTTCATCAAATGGTGAGAACTGCACAGCATGATATGTCGACTAGGATTTCTCATGGTTCTTTGTCTTCCAGTTCTCTGATAATAAGCCTAAGAAACATTGTTAGCAATATATACCCTAACCAACCATTCAATGTTTAAAATAAAGTGTGTGTAGAACAGGGTATTCATTTCTTGATTTTTGTTTTAGCAGAGATATACTTTGTGTGTGTGCGCGTGTGTGACTTAAAGTCCTCTTCCACTGTATTTCAATCAATACTTCGATATGCTGATTTTAGTTTTCCGGGGATGATGAAATTTAAAACATCTATAAGGAAAATTGTAACACATATACTTCATTAGTATGAGCAATATTTCCATCACTACACTCATATTGAGTGTGCCTTTAATACTTTTCTCTTTCATGTTTATCTATACAAATTTACTTTGACTATTATATGTATGATATCTGTCATTGTTATTTTAAACAATCACTTAAGCTTCCTCAAATTATAAGCATATTTTTGAAATACAAACTGTATGTTTTAATTTAGATCATTTACTGTATAATTTTGTGAGGATGTTTATGTGTTATATTTTATAGATTTACCATTTCTAAATTACATTGGACATATTCTCTAGAATTCTTACTGCTTTTATCAGTAGGTGCATGGCAACAGAAGATCTAGAAATAATTTCACTCATCTTTCATGAATAAGAATTTGTTTGTAATTGAATTATTCCCAACTGATTATATGTGCTCTACTTTAATGATCAGAAATTTAGGAAGGTGTGAGCTTTGTGTTAAACATAGTTGATTAAACATATAAGTTTATCTTCAATTCTCTATGAATACTTCACTAATAAGAGTAAGGGTATATAAAAGATTTACTTTAATAGGGCTAAAGCAAAGGATAAAGGGAAAAGAAAATATGTCAGGTGAGAAAAATCAATATGTCAACAAAGTTTCAGAAAATGAAAATCTAATGATGAATGATAACTCACTTAGCAATGGAACTTTGTATGAATGCCTGCAGGAAGAGGAGCCACTTTCACCTTGTGCTTTTCTGTTGAGTATATACTGAGGACTGGAACTGTTAGGCCTCATGGTATTCCTATGTCCATCTGTAGTAGGTACCACCAGTATCTACTATAAGTGGCAGCACAATTTAAATTCCTCCAGCAATATGAGAGTTAATAATGCTCTATATTCTCAGCAACCCTTGGTATTGTGTGTTTCTTTTACCTTAGGCATTCTGGAAGATGGTAGTAATATGGCACTGTACATTGAAGTAAGTGTTTAAAATGGATCTTTAAGAAATTAGATGTAGTAGATAGAAGAACATTATAGAAGGGAGTAAAACATGAAGACAGAAAAGTAAGAATTTAGGATGACTAAAACAGTTTGATTTTTACTTGTGGCCAACAAGAATTAACATCTATTCTCTGAGATAAACCAAGAAAACCTATGAAGAAGATTTTAAAAAGTCATTTTAAGATATGAGATCAAATAACTGAGAGATGGCAAATAAAAAAGAGAGCTCCACAATTGTCCCAACTTATTAATACTATCTTGAGATAATGTCCAGGCCATAGCAAAGGGAGAAAGCATCCTGATAAAACCTTGTAGACTCCCTCCATGGACTTTGGATTGGAAAGACAGATCTGAGGGTCCAGTGAGACAAAGGCAATTAGATTTTATAAGACGGAGTATGAGTGAGAAGAATGCTGCTCTGAAAAAGAACTCCAAAGAGCTGCAGAGTGTTCACCTGAATTTTGCTAACAAACAAATAACACAAGAAAGGAAATAACAGAAATCATAAAAAGTATGGAATGTTTCTAAAAGAACACAGAAAAAGAGGAAAATAAAACAAAGAATAGAAGGATTAAATGCAAAGCAAATAGCAAGGTAGACTTAAATGATATCAGTAATCACATTAAATATAAATAACCCAAACACCCCAGTTAAAAGGCAGAGATTGTCAAATTATATTAAAAAAATAAGACAAAGTTATATTCCATGTACAAGAAACATAATTTAAATATAAAAATAAAACAGGTGAAAATAAAATGGCACAAGGAAACTTCAGGGATTAGCAGATATATTCACTATCTTGATTGTGGCAAAGTTTTCACAGTTGTATATATATATTTCAAAACTTTTTCAAATTGCACACTTTATGTGCAGTTTTTGTATGGCAATTATACCTTAGTAAAGCAGTTAGAAAATAATATGGTGTATGTAGGGACTTGCAAGAATTCTTAAATTTCTGTGGTAGTGGAAACTGAGTTTGGAAAAATGGGTATGATCTCAACTGTGAAGGAATTTAAGTGCTAATCTAAATTTGGACTTTATCCTAGAGGCCAGATGTTGTCATATTTTTTCTGTAAAAAAACAGATAGTACGTTTTTTTATACTTTGTAGTCCAGGAGTCAAAAAATCTAGGATACCGTGTACTTAGATAATCATTTAATAATGTAAAAACATCCTTAGCTCACATTCTGTGCAAAATTAAGTAGTGGTTCAGATTTAACCAAAGAACAATACTTTGTCAATTCTTGCTATAGACAATAGAGAGTAGAATGGCCATCTTTGTTATTTAGAAATGTAACCTGCAGCAAATGGGGAGTGGATATGAGTAGGGAGAAAGGAGAGGCAGACATACCTGAGATAAATGCAGTAGTCCAAGAGATGTAGATTTAAGTAATACATCTGTATTATTATGGAGGGAAACTACAAATACACTCATTGTAGGCAATGAGTGTTTAAACTGAACATTTTTATCTGGGTAGTTTTCTCTAAAGAAAAAAATAGAAACCACTACATTAGATAATCTTTAATTTTCCAACAGTATTCTATATGCTATTGACATATGTTGGAGAACATTCTTATCTTCACTGGTTTGTTTTTTGAAAGCAAGAAGTTTACAAACCCTGTATACAGAAAAAATAAGGAAGTAGTAGGGAAAGAAGAAGGAAAATAATATGAAAGAAATTTAAAAGTTCTCAAGACATTGTTACTGATATCCCATTTATAACAGAAATACAAAGCCTAAAACCACTAACTGAATAGATACACAGAATACACATTCCATTTACAGAGCTTTGGTTATCTCATATTAGGCATTAGTATTCATCACTCATTCAATTATAAAAGCATTTATAAAAACTAAACATATACTTCAAATATGCTAGGCATTGTGGATACCAGAATGGTAAAACCCATCTCTAGCTTGTGGCAATTACAAGAATTTGAGGTAAGATATGTGATTATGTAGTTGTAATCTAATATGACACAAGCTAAGTGAGAGTTATATGCTATGTACTATAAATGTTTGCTATAAAAAGATAATGTGAGTGCCTAGAACAATGGTTTTCTAACAACAGAATGCTTTATTTCCAAGTGAAATATAATACTAAACCCTAACATGAAAAGAGTAATATTTTAATTACCCAAATATGTTTTATGAATACAGAATTTTAAATATTTCAAAGGAATTTTGATGTGCAAAAACATTTCAAATCAGAAATAGGGTTGAAATTCACAGTTTCCATATGTAATTTATATGTGTATTTTTTGTAGTAGGAGGAAAATTTGAATTCACATGAATAATAATTTCAAATTGAAAGTTGTGCTTTAATAATCAGCTCACTTAGCAATATTAGAATAATCATTTTTCAGCCACAGTTCAATCACTTTCAAGATCTTCACTATCTTCTTTCCTTCCTTAGCTACAATAGAGTATCTCGGCAAACAGAAAAACCTATAAATCTATAGAAAGATGCCATGATCAGAACATGCACTGAGTAAACATGCATGATCCTCTGCAGGAATTTAATTAACAGAATTCTCACAGGCTTTCCAGTTCAATTATACAAGTATTATTGAGCACCTGCTTTATGACAAGCACTAAGCACTGGCAAATCTGCCCTCGTTCAGCTTACAGTCATTGAACAAGTAATTGCCAATGGGTAACTAATGTGGAAAAAGCATGACTGCTTTAAGAGACTGAGTTTGGTCTAGGATGTCAGAATGTCCCTCTAAAACAAGTGAGACCTGAAAAATGAGTGGGTCACGGGAGTCAGCAAGATAAGTGGGTCATGGGGTGAGGATAGAAAGGAAATCTTTTCAACAGAGGAAAAGGCTTAAGCAGGAGAAAGAGCATAGCAATTCATGGAAATTAATAAAGCATACATTCTAATAGGTAATGATTTAAAAAATTAAATATGTCCTGTGTCAGACTTTGTGAAATCCCTTAGAGAGGGAAGTATAATATGGAATGTTGTGGTGAGGTGCAACAGGAGTAGCACTTTTAAAAAGAGAATCAGGGAAGGCTTCATTGATACAGTGACATGTGAACAAAAGACCTGTTGTAAGGGAGCGAACAGACCATGCAGATACCTGGGTAAGCACAAGTGTTAAAAAGGTCCTGTGGCAGGAGCCGACTTTGGTTGTCCAAGATTCTGAAGGACAGGGTGACTGGAGTGGAGTATCTGAAGGAAAAAGAGGTAGGAGATAAAAAGCAGGGTCATGGAATGGGTGGGCAGCAAAATTGTGCAATGCCTGGCAGGTATTTATCAGGACAACAACTTTTATTCCAGGAGGAATGGAAAACCATTGGAAGACTCGGAGCCTAGCCATGTTACATATATTTTAAAGAGATCATCAGCTGCTAGGTTGAGAATAGACTGTAGCAGGGCAAAGCCTGACCCAAAAGGGTATTGGAGATGAGTATTTTCATCTGACGTGCTTGGGAAGGTAAGCAGGGCCAACTCTCAGGTGACCTTGTAATCTACAGTAAATATTTTAAAGTTTAACATAAAAATGGTGGGCAGTCATCAAGGTTTTTAAAACAGAACAATCTAATTCAGATTTCTGTGTTTAAAACTGTGCTATCAAAGGTGGTAGCCACTAGCCATGTGAGGTTATTGGGCAGTTGAAATGTGGCTAATTTGAATTGAGACATGCTGTGAGTGTAAAGGATTTCAAACCTATTGTAACCTATAGGATTTCAAATACTTAGAACAAAAAAATAATAAAAAAAGAAATCCAAAGAATGTAAAATATTCTAATGCTTGATTAAATGTTGAAATCATAATATTTTGGATATATTGGGTTACAGAAAATATATTTATGAAATTTAAAATTGTGTTTATGTGGCACTTTATATTAGAGTAGGTTTAGAAGATTGCTCTGTCTGCAGAATGTATTAAAGGGGGCAAGAGTAAATGCCGAGAGGGCAGTTAGCAGACCATTCTCAAGAAGAGTTTGAATATCACTAACCTATTCCAAGTATCCAAGGATCTTAGGAAATGTTATAAGCATTCTGAGAAGATTCTAAAAGGAGTAGCAACTTAGCTGAAAACACTTCAGATGAAAAATTATTTAAGTTATTGTTTTAGTTACCAAAGAACATAAACAAAAGGTAATGATGTTTTGCTGCACAAAATTAAGTTATAAGCAGGCTACTTTATATAAACTGTGTAGTTCAATAGAAAACAATTATTTTATTGACTATACATACATATTTAAGTTGGATTTATTGACTATGTTATGATATATTATCTTGTAGTTATGATACATTGTACTGTGTCAAGATTAAACATAGTAATTAAGTACTTTTTAAAGAATATTTTAATTATGAAAATGTCAGGTACGTTAATTATATATTATTTATATTCTGAATTTCCACAGTTTTAAAAAAATATTTTGATGATAAAGTCTTTGAATCGATTAACCATATCGTATTAATTTATCAGCAAATTTGAAAAGAGATTTTATATTCGTGTACCACCACTTCCTGTTGGTATTAATATTGAATAACCAACCTCTTAATAGTAATTTTACCTTACAGAATTAATAAATTTTCTTCTCATGAATTACTAGATCATTTATAAAAATCTTATAGAATCAAACATAAACTATAAAAATACAGTTATAGAATGCACAAAAGAAAATTTAGCCACTAAGAAAGGAATTTAAGACACCAGCACCAAACTGGGATTCTCTTCTTGTGTACTCAGAAGGATGAGAGAGAAGTAGAATGCAAATGCATTTTGAACAGTATGATTCAACTGTTTAATGTCATTCCCCAGAACTATACAAAATCATCTCCCTTATTGCCAATTGTGGACATCCCACACTTAGGAAAGCACTGATATTTTGTGTGTGCACGTGTGTGTGTGCATATATATGCTTGAGGTATGCTTTTAAACATTAATGACATCAGTTAAAATATGAAGTTATAGTTGTGTTATTAACTTTGAATTACTAATTTCATTTATTAATGTTAATATATATTGACTTCTTTGTGTATGTGTGACACTGAGCTCTGAGATCCAAAGTGTGCATAAATTAAAATATGTTGTACATGTAAAAATAAAAGAACTATAGTAATAATAACCTAAAAAATTATTTTTCCTGTTTTTACAGCTTGCAGACCAGGATTCTATAAAGCATTTGCTGGGAACACAAAGTGTTCTAAATGCCCTCCACACAGTTTAACTTACATGGAAGCAACTTCTGTCTGTCAGTGTGAAAAGGGTTACTTCCGAGCTGAAAAAGACCCACCTTCTATGGCATGTACCAGTAAGTCTATACATTTTAGATTTGGAAATTCAATGCCCAACCCTTTGGTCTCTTTATTCTAAATTTTAAAAGTAAGTAAATGTACAAAATCCTGTATCATCAATACCATTTGCCTTTGATAACAGTCAAGGGAAAACCTTCTCTCTCTTGTCAACATCGTTTCTTTTCAACTGCTTATAAAGAATGTGTTTACTCTTCAAAACTCATATTGATTCATGATATACAAATAGCAGCAATGATTTAAGGCCCTGCGTATTCCCCATAACTATAATCTGTCCTTAGGAAGTTAAAGCAGTTTAAGGATACATGAGAAGTTATGAACAAAACTTCTGTTCTTTGCTGCACTTTGCTGCCTTGACCACTTGAAGGAACATTAATTTAGGACCATAGAGTTAATGTGCAAGGGAGATTCCAGAGGAAACTTTGAAAGTCATTGTGTTATTGTTATGCAGAAAAGTTCGAGTTTCCTTGACATTTATCTTTAAAAGAAGGTGTTTTTGAGTTTGTCCACATTTCTCCTCTTACTATCTCTCTGATTTTTTGTTTGGAAGCAATAGAATATTAAATCTAAATGTGAAGGTCATTTTAATGCATCACTGACAATTTTAAAGTATTTGTATTATTCTATTATTAAAATATTGTAAAATATCTGCACATTTAAAAAACAAAAGTGAATATATTAATACATTGCTAAGCTATGCAAAAGTAAAATGTCACCTTGTTGGATATAAAAGTAAGATAATCATAGTGAAAATTTGCATTTCTTGGCAATGAATTGGTACCAAAATGTTGCTTCTTTCATATAATTCCATAGAAGCAGAAATAAATTGGGAATTATATAATGTCACATATTCCTTAAAGATGATGATGGAGATGCCCCATTTTTTTTAACTTACCTGATGTAATTCATACATTTTTCTACATTTCTACAGACTTTATTATAAAATATTTTTACAGAACACATTTAATAAAAATATAACACATTCATTAGTAGTTGTAATTTTGTTTTCTGATTGTAAATGCTAAGTGACTACTTTCTTCAGAAAATTACAGTCTGGGAAATTACTACTTGAGGTTTTTTTTTTTTTTAACTGAGAACATATAAATAGGAAAAGGAAAATTCTAAATGTAAGTTCTCACATGACTGTGGAAATAGTTTTAACAGGAAATCTTTGCTATTACTATACATATACAATACTTCTGGTATGATTACTGTTTATTATTTTATTATATTGTGGACAAAATACAATTTAGGTAGATGGTAGCATTTCAAATGGTTACAGTCCACCAGATAAGTGTCTCTCAACACCTACGTAGAAACTGAATGGAGCTTCTTAAGTGAATGGTAGAGGAGAATCTCCTCTTTTTATTTTCTTAAGAGGCCATAAATAGGCAATTGATAAATTGAAGTAATAAATTTGTTCCTATCAATGTAACCATTTAGTGAAGTAGTACAGTGGGTAGTTGGGAAGGCTTAGAGTTCTTTGGAGTTAGAAACAAGTTAAGGAAATAAATATAGGATGCAAAAAGATCTATAAACATGGTAGGCTAATCAGTCATTGTTGAATCAGATATGTATATTTTTCAATTTATCATTTTATGTTACTTGAATTTGCTTTCCTTTTTATTTCCTTTTTGTAATGGGTGACATTATAAATTACAATTTTAAAATGCTAGCCTACTTTGGCTATACTAAGTAGAAGCAGAGAAAGGTTTAATTCTGTTATGTTTAGGGAGAGCTCTAGACAGGAAAGAACATGCCATTGTTGCTGTAGAGTAGAAAAAAAAAAAATATTTCTCTCTGCCCTTCACAGCTTTTAGTTGGGACAGACTCCTGTAACTAAAAACAAATTAAAAAGAGAAAAGCAAACAAGTTTATTAACACGTATGCCTCATGTATATGTGGGAGATACACAGGAAATGACTAAATCTCAAAATGGTGGCTTTGAGTTCAGGCTTAAACACAGTCTTCAACTGAAACAAAGAAGGAAGGATGTTGTAGGGGGCAGTAAAGGGGAGGTGACCAGGCAAGTACATTAAACAAGGATAAGGTTTGTTAGGCAAATTTAAGTCAGTGTCTTCTTCATGGGTAGAGTTTCCAGTGATTTAGTCATTTTTCTCTTCCTGAGAAGAGAGGGAGAAATACTTAAAATGGAGACTTTTTTCCAGAAGATGTAAATTTTCCTTAGAAAAGGGCAACTTCTACTGTTTTCAAAACTTCTCCTGTGCTTGCAGTTTCTCAAAATAATTAGCTCAAAATAATCCTGATGCCAAAGGGGCATATTTC
>RJWJ010036460.1:0-16079 GCA_004363605.1 Indri indri | reverse complement strand
GGCATCATGGCCATGCAGCCACCAGAGCAGGGAGAAGGTCTCCAGAGCTTTCCGGGGTCTCCCTCTCTGATTCATGCATTTTTCTGGAAGCCCCTGGCCAGGCTCAGGCCCCAGATTCCCACCTCTGGGGAATGGACGCAGGGAGGGCAAAGAGCATGCTCTCCGGGGCTGTGCCCCCATTGTTCCTTAGCACTGAGATGGGCACGCGGGGATGGGGAGACAGGAGGGGAGAAGGGACGAGCGGGAGAGGAGCAGGGAGGGAAATGACCTTGTAATTAGCAGTGGACGCCGCAGTCATCACGGCCAGGGCACTCTGTGCCCACACTCGAGAAAGCGTTAAATCCAAACGATGAGGCCTGGATTTCAGTGCCTTTGACACTTGCCCACAGGGAGCAACCCAGCCAAGCCATGAGCGTGGAGACCGCCCCTCAGGTTCCTCCCCCAATTTGCTTTGAGGCCTTGAACCCTCAAATTGACTCTCCCAGCCTCGGTGTCCTCGCCTGTAAACAGGCTCTGCCTTTACTATGAGGCCAAGGGCACGTGGGGCACCTGGGTGGGGACAGCCCAGCACATCCTCAGAAAGGTGCCACAGGAAGCCACGGCTACTTTCCACCAAACCTTGAGTCAGGGCCAAAGGCCCCGTCCTCTTCCCGTTTGGGTGGTGCTGGATCCCCCTGGCCACAGAAGGTCGTTATTGGAACCCAGTGTTCTTATCTGGGGCTGCCTTGCCCAGTTTGGCTATTTTCCAAGATAGCAAAGGATAAAACCAAGTGACCGACAGTCTCGGAAGCAGCCCTGGCTCTGCTGCCTCAATCTAGATCGGCCTCCCCAGCCTCGGGACAGAGCTGAATTCTAATTCTAATGCAGGAGAACCGAGGAGTCCACTTCCGGTCAGGAAAACAGAGACTGACCGCGTTACCCCGCCAGGACCAAATTAATTACTGTTTTTTGTTCATATGGACATATGCGCATATATAACATATATATGCATATCTATACACGTATAACACTAAAGACTCATTAGCATATCAGAAATAATCGAGTTGACAAACTGCTTCAACAGCATTCTCCATACATTGTGGAAACCTACCATGTACTGTGGAGGGCAGGTTTTTAGCCCCCTGAGAAGGCTTGATTCGATCATCTACATCTAAAACTCAAGACTTTCCCTTTGAGAAAAGCAAAATTAAAACTCTTAGATAATTCTGTAAGACATTTATGGATACAACAAAAGGAAAAGAATTTGATTTGACTGTATAATTAATTACACTGGGCTGTAAAAGAATGACTGACTCATTCATTTTTGTTCAGCTCTTAGTCTCTTCCAGAGGAATATATACCACTACATATTCTTGTAAGGCCTACATCATGTTGTGCAAGAAATACAACCAGTGTACCCACCACGGGTCTTCTAAAAACAAATTCAATGCACCGGGTGCAGTGGCTCGTGCCTATAATCCCAGCTACTCAGGAGGTGGCAGGATCACTTGAGTCCAGGAGTTCAAGACCAGCCTGGACAACACAGCAAGAAAGGCCCATCTCTAAAAATATATAATTAATCAATTTCATGAAGTGGATTCTGCCCTGCTCTCGTTTGTTTGAGTTTCAAAACAGACACGTGGAACTAATCAGGTCCTAGTTATAAAGATCATAAAAACCCTTAGCTATTAATAAAATCTAAAATCCCATTTTCCTGTCTTCATAGCGTGCCCCAAAGCACCTCTGGCTCTTTGTGTGTGCAAAGCCCTCCATGCTGACATCAACCTACCTGGGAATAGGTGTTGCTAGGCAGAGATCTCACCCTGGGAAACCACACAGAAAAACCCCTCCTTCTCGTGGATTTCTTCCCACACCCCCACAAAAGGGGAGACAAGAGTGCACTCTGAGGGGCCAGGGGCACGTGGCTGTACTCACTGTGAGCTCTGTGGCCGTCATGGTGGGTCAGACGCAGGCCTGCTTCTAGAAAGAGAGGGTGAAAGTCAAAAAGGGAACTGGCTTGTAATGTGCAGTAACAACCCAACACCAAAAAGATGAATTTAAATATTAAATCTGTTTGTGCTCACGAAAAAAAATTCCAAGCAAAAATTAGAGCCTATGCTATACTGACATCCAGTCAAATATTCTAGATTTCAGAATCATATTGATGTTAACATAGAAATGAAAGAAATCTCCTTTTCGAAGTTATCATTCACCCCCTTGACTCTGATAGTCACCTGATTCTAGTGTTTGTTTTCCTCCTACTTAGACAATAATTAGCGCATCTCCTGTCCATGGATGAGGAGCTCTGAGGGGGCTTTTGACTTTTTCTCAGCCCGTCCTTTTTACATCAGTACGTTTTTTGTTGATTCAGCTTCTCTGCCAAGCCTAGTTTAGCTGAATGTCTCCCCTTCCCATGCCATCAACTAAGGGGCTCAGTGCAGACGGCGGGACGGTGGTTGCCCTGAGAGCGCTCCAGGCCCAGCACTGCCAGGGAAAGGGCTTCTGGGCACCAGGTGGTGAGAGGAACAGGAGGGCTGGGGGTACCCGCTGGGGTCGAGGTCTCTCTCCCTAGGAGGCCCCATGTCCCCAGCACCCACATTCTCCTCTTTACCCTGACTCCAGCAGGACCAGGAGGTCCTAGGTTTGTGAACAAAGGCAAGGCCAAGCCTTCCTTCCCTAATGCACAGGGGCTCCGAGCTGACCAAAATAAATCTCAGGTCGTCACTTTCATGTGTTTGGAATCTCTTTAAAGCCCACCCCTGTATGACCAACCGAACAACAGCTTGGCCTTCTTCAAGGAAGGGGTCTGAGCCTGCCAGGGCATGTCCTTTTATACCCTTAGGGAGTATATTCCAAAGAAACATGTCCAGTGCCACACCCCAGGGTTCTAGAAGAAAATATTCTCCTCCATAAATCCAGCTCCAACCTGTCGGCTTCCATTCCATAACGACATCAGGACCCACCTGATGGAAGTACAGGGGCTTCCAGTACATAACACGTGGTGCAACCACTTTGGAAAACAGTGGCGGTTTCTTAAAAAGTTTTATGTACACTTACCATGAGATCCAGGGATCCCACTGCTAAATATTTCTGTAAGAAAAATGTAAGCCTGTGTCCCCACAAAAACTGGTATGTGGTACTGGTGGCAGCTTTATCTGTAGTAGACAAAAACTGGAAACAGCCCAAATGTCCATCAAGTAGTGAATGGACAAGTCGACTGTGGAATATCCATTCAGTGGAATAAGGAATGAATGATTCATTCACACGGCAATGTGGACCAATCTCAAAATAATCATGCTAAGAAGCCAGTCCAAAGGAGGTCCATACTATATGATTCCACTTACATAAAATTCCAGATAATGCACACTAATCTGTGGTGACAGAAAGCAGGTCAGCAATTTCGTGGTAAGATAGGGAAGGAGAGGGCAGGGCAGGGGAGGGCAGCGGGGCGCAGAGGTGCGGCAGGAAGCCTGGGGGCAAGTGCAGTTCACCGTCTGGATTGTGCGATGGATCAGTGGTTCATAGGGGAATGCGTATGTCAGAACTTATCTTCCGCACATTAAGTATTTGCAGTTTATTGTATTTGGACCTCAAAAAAGCTGTTAAAGTGAAGGAGAGAAAAACAAGGTATGATGAAAACAGTCTCATTTTCTTCACTCCCCAGAGTTGTATCTGGCGGTCGGCAGGCAGGAGGAAGGCAGCCAGAACTTCCTGCCTTGGAGTGCCTTGTGCTGTTGCAGTGAACTTGAGAGGTCAGTGTGAACGTCTGTGTTTTTAAAATTAGATTGGATTAGATGCAGACAGACAGATAGGATAGATATAGATGGATGATAGACAGATAACTTGAGTATATACGTGTATGTATGTGTGTTTCACATACATTTGTCCTGGCTCTGCCTGCTGAGAGAGCTAACAGCCGTGACACACAGTAGAGTGAGCACCAGTGCCCTTTTCTTGGTGTCTAAATAGCTTTCTCCACCACAAAGAACCAGGGCTCCTGGGAGAAAAGTCTGGTTCCAGAGCCAGGGCAGCAAAACTACAAGATGAACCTGGAACAGCTTTTGGCCCCAGAAAGCAAGGAGGTGCTCAAAGGACCATGAGGACTTGTCAAAAAGACCTAGGAGCCAACTTGATGGGGCTCCCACTAGTGAAATCGGAGGCAATTTGAGTATAAAATTAAATAATGATATTAGTGCTTATAGCACATTCAATAAATGAGAATCTATACTGATAAAAATAAAGGAATAAAAAATTGGGAGAAGAGAAAGCTCTTATTATGGTGCCAATGTCTAAATACAGAAGGAAGAATGGGATTAGAGAATCATCCGTGGAATGAGATTAGGGAGGGGACATTTGATGAGGAATAGGATATTTACCTAATCTCAAGGGCTGTCCCCAAAATTGCATATTAAATACAAATGGAAGAACAGTGACGTTACTGCGGAGGAACTAAGCTGGTCTTCAAACCCAACACCACCCCCGTGGGGGCAAACCGATGCCACTTTGTCCTAAAAAGGTGCACTGATGAGGAAGGACATGGCATCTTTGTTCCTGACAAAAGGCACCAGCCTAAATCTAGTAATGAGGAAACATCAGACAAACCCCAAACAAGGGACTTTTCTACAAACTAAGGAAACTAAAGAGACACAACAACCGGATGCAGCACAAGGACCACCTGGATGTGACCCTGGGGTGGGGAAATGATCCCCAAGGACGTTATTGGGAAGTCGAGGACATTCCAGTATGAACTGAGAATTAGATAACAGTACTACATCCATCTTCAATTCCTGATTGTGCTAACTGTATTGTGGTGGCCTCATTCTCAGGAACTATTCCCTGAAGTATTTGGGGGTAAAAGAGCACAATGTCTTCAGTATATTCTCAAATGATTCGGAAAAATATGCGTATATAATAAAAACATATGTATATAGAAAGAATAATAAAGCCAATGGAGCAAAATGAAAACAATCGTTTGGGTAAAGGGCTCATGGACATTCCTTATGCAATCCTGGACTTTTCACTAATCTTCAAATTAGATCCTAATAAGAGTCACAAAAACGTTTTTTTAAAAAAAAGAAAAAAATATGCCTTGGAAATTAATCGCAAGACACAAGGAAGCCTAGAGCAGGGCTGAGTCTGCAGAACATATGCGCAGCCTCAGCTCCCGACCACAACCTCACACCAGCTACCTGGGCATACACTGGATTTCATTGTAGCCCTCTGCATGCCAGGAAAACGCTGGCATTTATCTTTAAAAATATCACATGCTTTTGTTTTATGACTTTCGTATTGTGATAGAAGTAACACTTATTTTTGTAGGAGATCAAAATCACCCATAATCTTAGCACCCCAAAAGAACTGCTTTTAACTTTTTGTTATGTTCCTTCCCAGCATGTTTCTATGCATTCGCACACTTTTAATTTTTCTCTTTTCTTCCTCACCTAACGGATGATGAGTATTTCCTCCAACATTAAATATTCTTCGGCACATGAGTGCATCAGCGGCAGGCATTTCCACAGAGGCCAGGCCGCAATTTATTTAGACATTCCCCTCTGTGGGGCAATTAGCTTGTTTCCAACTTCTTTTCAGGGTTCTTTTGAGACATTTCCGAAGTGAATGGGAAATGCATTTTTTTCATAAAAGTTGTACTTCTTCTGTTTCCTCCTAAGCACAAGAACCAAGAACTTCCCCCAGGTAGTATTAATATTTCTGAATTGTACTGGTGTCCTCAGCTCTTTGGAGTGGCGGATTTCTGTTCAGCATCTCTTCAGATGCCATCCAGAAGCCCCGTAAGCCTCTGTTTTGTGATAGGAAATTCAACCAGCAAGAAGAAAAGCAGCCACGTTGGGGCTGAGAATTGCTATTCTTTTTTTTATTTTTGTTTTTACTCCAGATGAAAAATACCGTGTTAAGTTTGGAAGACTCCAACTCAGAAAATTTAATATTATTACAGCTTGGGAAATAGGGAGATTGGTTTTTGAGCCATTAGTTAGAAAACACTTCACGTATTTCTGGTACCCATAGCTTATGTCTCTTCCTTTTTACTTGCATGAAGAGATTGAATATTAGTCAGATAACATCTGAGAAAATTTTTCAAAGGAAGAAGCCACAGAAAGAAGAAAGAACAGCTTTGGTTATAGTTATAGCAAGTTTCAGGTTCAAAATAACAATTGATCATAATGATGTTAGTAAGAGTTTGGAGGAGGCTGGGCACGGTGGCTCACGCCTGTAATCCCAGCACTCTGGGAGGCCGAGGTGGGAGGATCCCTTGAACTCAGGAGTTCAAGGCCAACCTGAGCAAGAGTGAGACCCCATTTCTAAAAAAGAGAATTTGGGAAAAAGGGCTCTGCACTGCTGGGGAGAGTGCAAATTTAGGGGACCTTTTTGGAAAGTTAAGCCATATCTGTCAAAATTTACAAAGCACGATATCTCTGACTCAGCAGTTCATCTGCTGGGAATTCGCCCTACTGCTGTTCTCACAGAAGAACATAAAGACTCATACATGAGGATGTAAGTTTCAGCATTTTGCTGAACAAAAAACTGAAAACCTCCTAAATATCCAGGAACTGGAAATATTATAACATATCCATTCAATAAACCACACATAGCCAATAAACAGAATAAGATAGCCCTTACACTAATAGAAAAGAGGTCACCAAGATTATTAGGTTACAATGCAAAGCGTAGAAGACTATATCGTGTGATCTTTTAAAAAATAGGTATAAAAGGATATGCACTTCACTGCTGGTTAGCACTAACTAAAACATTTTCTAGAAGGAGACTGAACCATGATGACCAGTGGAAAGTGAGACTTTCATTTGTCCCTTTAGATTTTGCAAATTATTTAAATATTTTACCAAATGTGTGAAATTTTATTTTAAGAGCTATCATAAAAATAACTTGTCACCTCAAAAAAAAAAAAAAAGAAAGAAAGAAAAAGGCAGCTCAGTGCTCTTCGGTTCAGCACACCTGTTTACAAAATTGGTGCAAAGGAGGAACTTGTCGCCTGCTCAAGCTGATGCAGAAAGAACAGGGCCAGTAATTAAATTCACCTTAAGCTACTTTTTGCAACTTTGAAATCCTGCACTAGATTTTTAGAAAGGCTTATCTCCCTTCCATTTTTATAATGTGCTTCTGGCTCATAGAAAATTTAGAGAGATCCAAAGAGTAAAAACAAAACACATTCCTCCCTAGACCCACCATTAAAGACTGCACGGACAGTCTTGCCATCTATTTCTCTGCTGTCTTTGTCAGAACACTTTTCAGATATTTTATTCCACCAGCTGCAAAGTCTCAGAGTTGCTTTCATTGTATTCTTGCCCCTGAGAAGGAGGGAAAACACAGCGGGGTAAAGCCCACATGACGACCATGCGCACTGAGAGTGAGGAAACTCTCAACTGTCTCTTGGTAGTGAACTGGTCACTGACTCCACGGGGCAGCAAATCTCTCCCCTCTCTGCTTGGTGTGGCCTTGTTATCGGCACTGCAGCTGCCCTAATCTGGAAATCCTGCCCGTGTTTTTGCAGCACAGTGGAGTGAAGTGGAGCACGCTGGACCGAAGCCAAAGCCCCCATCTATCCCTTGGTCCATCCCTTTCTGCCTGTGGGACCTTGGCGAGAAGTGGTCTACCTTTGCTGAGCCTTGGTTTCCTCATCTGTCAAATGGGGGTGATAGCCTAGTCTACTCCATGGGCTTATCGCAAGGGTCAAGTGCAATGGTGTGTGTGAATGCTCTTTGCAGAATGCAGAGAGCTAAGTGAGAACACAGGAACATTTTTCACGCCATAGGTTACTTATTCAATGTGCCTTGAGCACCTGATACACTTGTTGGCCTTAAATGGTGTACAAGACATGATCCATGTCCTCAAGAAGCTCACATTCAAGTACAGTGGGTAAGTTATGGCTGCGAGTAGGAATTGGGAGAAGGGAGTCATGTTTCCAGCCCTGGGGGAAATCCAGGATGGATTCATTGAGGAAGTGACATTTTTGCTGGTCCTTGAAGGCTGAAAAGCTTGGGGACATGCAATGAGGGGAGGGAACATTGCTCCAGGGCAAGAAAACAGATCAACAAAGGCATGAAAGCCAGAAAGAATAGGGAGTGGTGGCTCACACCTGTAATCCCAGCACTTTGGGAGGCCAAAGAGAGAGGATCACTTAGCGCAGGTGTTCAAGACTAGCCTGGGCAACATAGTGAGACTCCATCTCTACAAAAAAAAATTTTTTTTAAAGTTAGCCAGGCACTGTATTGCTCACCTATAGTCCTAGTTACTCAGGAGGCTGAGGTGGGAGGATTGCTTGAGCCCAGGAGTTCGAGGTTGCAGTGAGCTATGATTGTGCCACTGCACTCTAGCCTGGGCAACAGAGCAAGACCATGTCTCAAAAAAAAAAAAAAAAATAGGGTATGTGCAGGGGCCTGGGAAATAGAGGAAAGGGAGAGAGCTGCTAATTCTCCAAAAGTGATTTTAGAATCCAAATCCAAAAGTGCTTATTAGAAAAAATAGCCGGAAATCCATTATTATATTACTTTTGTATTCTCTACTGTCCTTAAGTGGCCAACATGAGAATCAGCACAAAGCTGTGGTGTAAGCAGCACCTCCCCACGCCCATAGCCTCCGATGCTCACAACGCTAGCAGTGTATTGGATACTAACACTAGTCAGGAATGCAGGTCCTTACTTTGACCTGTGTACAACGTGCTACCCAGAGCTGGAATCAGCTCTTGCGTGTTTTCATAGCTCTGCTTCTTGTTCCCTACCTGGCATGGGTGCTCTGAGCCATCTTCAGGTCATCCACTCACCACGCCTGGGGCAGGCACCCACCCCCACACCTGGCAGGCGCTGCCCTGGGCCCAGGGTCTCCCCATGCAAGCCTGTGAGCACGAGGGGCTTCAGAACAGATAGACAGATATTGCAAGAAAGGGACTTTGACATTCCAGGTGCTGAAATGGCAAATTAACTGGCTCGTTCAGCAAAGGGAGCCAGAAGACAGGCTCCCACAGACTGGCCGCTGCGGCATTTCCAGCTCAGCATTCGGCTTGGCGACGGCTCGCCTGATGTGTCAGAATCTACAGAGTAACAGCTACTCAAGAACCAAAGAGGGCGGGTGCATTTGAAAGGACAAAAATGACCACTGATGAGTCATTTAAATAACTTTACCTTTTTCCGATCATAAAGGAGTATTTCCACAATGCACAAAAAAAATCCCAAAAATGCAAACACGCGTAATGAAGACAATGAAAATCCCTCAAGCACCCTTTCCTCGTTTAGCCATTGCTAAATTTCTGAGATACGTCCTTTCCCACTTTTCCTCTGTAACACAACCTCACACACACACACACACACACACACACACACTGCACACACTTATGGAAAGGAGGTCAGGCTACACACATAATCTTCCGTCTTGCTTTCTACTTGGCTGTCTTCCTGGACCCCTCTCCATGCCAATCCAACACAGAGCTGTGGCATCGGGTCTAAGGGCTGTAGCTGCCGAGCATTCTGTTGTCTGGAGGCACCGCAATTCATTTAACCGTTCACCTCTTGGTGCAGTTTGCTTGTTTCCAATTTTCTGCTGCTACAACGAATCCTTTCCATGGGGCAGGCTCTCAGCCCCACATGGGGGCTTTCTTTTCCCAGCCCCTGGCCACCTTGTTGTCACCTGTCCCCAGCATCTGCTTCTCCCTCCTTTAGGTACAAACTGCAGCCCGCCTTGAACCTAAGCTTCATGTGTGTGGGTGGAGGGCGGGGGGAATCTTATTACTCACCCTACAAGAAACCTGGCCCAGGGACACCGAATCACCTTTGCCTTTCTGGAAGTTTCCAGCAAGGTGTCTGGTGTCCATCATCACTGAACAATTGAGTACAAGCCTGGGTTTTAGAAGCCATCATGGCAGCAGATAACCGAGGGCACAGGTGACACTGGGACGGGGGGAGGAAGAAGGGTGACACTCACCGAGGAGGGCAGCTCGAGGCTCCAGGGGGCAGCGGGCCCCACCAGCTGTCAGGGCCTGGGGAAAGGGCTGGTCGCTCTCTGCCCGGATGAGGGGCAGGCCTGCTGTGAGTTCTGAGCAGGCAGCTACCCAGCAAAAATACCAAAAAGGAAGCTAGGCCACCCTGCCTGTGCTGTCACTGGTGGGGTGGCCTGGGAGGGTGGGGAGTCACCTGCTGTAGCTTCCAGCAATCAGCGCAGTCAATCATTTACAACCAGAAACAAAAAGCTGAGAACTGCTGGGATGGGAAAACCATCTCTGAAGACACACACACACGCTGACCATCTAAGAGTGAATTTGCTCCCTAAACAGCATGGCCACTTGCAGGGAAATAGGGGAATGGGACGTCCCGTGGAGCGAAGTCAGCCTTGCGAGGCTTGCCGGAGTGCACATTTGTAGGGTTTCTGTGGGTGGTGCCGCCTGAACAGGCCTGTGTGATAGTACGACCCCCAGCACTGTCCACCACAATGTGCCCTTTGGCCTTGGCGGAGGTATCAGAACCCAAGAGAGCTGTGCTGCTCGATACCGTAGCTGCTTGCCACGTGTGCCTATTTAAATTTAAATTAGTTAAGATATTAACTAATTCTCAGTCACTCTGGGCACATTTCAAGTGCTCAATAGCCACGTTAGCTAGTGGCTGCCGTCACGGACAGTGCAGACGTGGAACCCTTCCATCATCACCGAAAGTGCTGTCGGATGGCTCTGCTCCAGAAAGTCTGTATGTGACGCGTGGCCAGGCACACACGGAGTGCCGGCGGGCCGCACACGCCTTAAAAGTGGCTGCAAATCCAGTAACATTTTATATAGCAAAACATTAACGCTGATAATACATTAAATTTTATTAATCATGGGTGTTTTGATGAATTTTCAAAAAGGCTAAAGGCTAAGCATACAAAATGTTCACTTTTTAATGAGGCTCGCAGATGAAGTCTTCCCATCCAGGGCTACGGTGGGGCCTTCGGTCCTGAATCAATTAGAGATTCCCTGTCGTCAGTATAACAAAAACCTCTTTTTAAACATTTGTTCTGGGAAAAAATCACAGCTGTGCGCTGGTGAAGGCTGATCTCCTCTTTGCAGTGTGTGTGTGCCCCTGTGGGCTCCGGCTGATCTCCGACGGAGCGGTGCTCCCAGGCACGGACTGGTGAGTCCGTACAGAACGAAAGGTTGCAGAAGAGATAGTGGAGTTATTGTCTAACTGGAAAAAGGCCAACCAATAGCCCCTGTGGAAGGCAGAGCCCATGAACAGTAAGAACGAAAGGGCTGGTGATTCATCGGCCTCGAGGCAACAGCGCTGTGAGTGAGCCCTGAAACTCCCTTCTTGGTTGTCCCTGTTTGTTGAGCATAATAGTGCCTAAAATGGTCCATAACTAAGAATCAGCCAGATGCTGTGACTTTTCACTCCTCCCTCTAAACTGACAAGTAATGACAAAGAAGGAAGGGGCGGTAGGGGAAGAAAAGTTCCCCTATCCGACTTTCTGGCTGAATTTGTTTCTTCTCCCACGTTCTATAGCACCCTTGGGAGCAGGCAGGAAGGGGAGATGAGGGCTGTCGCAAGCGTCTCAGGGGAGAAAGGCACCTCTCTCTTGACTCAAGCTGTTTCTTCCTCAGGTAAGAGCATCCCAAGCGGACACTGCTTGCTCACCAGACGGTTGGGGTGAGGCCGTGGGGAGGAGGGAGAGTGGGCAGGCGGCCAGGGAAGAGCAGTGAACCCGCCATGGTGGAAGAGCCTCAGCATGGGCCCCAAGGTCCAGGAGAGGTGGGAAGCTTAGGGAGCATCCTTTTGTTTCTTCCATCTGTTTCTCTTTGCAGCTAGAATTCACAGCTAGGGGAACTATACAAGGCTACTGGTCCCCTTTTATAAGGGATATTTCCTTCTTTGCAGTCTCACCCTGCTAAAGGTGAGTTCTGGAGGGCAGGGCAGTGTAAGCATCCCCTCTGGGCCCCAGGCCAGGTGCTATACCTGGCAATTGAGGAGCATTTAGGGAATAATTATGGAATAGAAGCTGCAGTCCACAGCCGCTGATATCTATAACAGAGAAAAGACCCAAGTTGATTCTGTCGCAGGGGCCGATGGGAGTGCCAGGTCTGGGCTCCCTCTTGCTGGCTCCCATGTACCAAGTGTCTTACACAGTCTCTGGCAGAGGAAAAACTAATTCTGCTTCAGTCCTCTACTTTGTGGGTTCCCAGTCTTTAAAACTACTATAAGGCCGGGCGCGGTGGCTCACACCTGTAATCCTAGCACTCAGGGAGGCAGAGGCAGGAGTATCACTCGAGGTCAGGAGTTTGAGACCAGCCTGAACAAGAGCAAGACCTTGTCTCTACTAAAAAAATAGAAAGAAATTAGCTGGACAACTAAAAATATATAGAAAAAATTAGCCAGGCATGGTGGCGCGTGTCTGTAGTCCCAGCTACTTGGGAGGCTGAGGCAAAAGGATTGCTTGAGCCCAGGAGTTTGAGGTTGCTGTAAGCTAGGCTGACGCCACGGCACTCTAGCCCGGGCAACAGAGCGAGACTCTGTCTCAAAAAAAAAAGAAAAAAGAAACTACTATAAATTTGAAATCTTGTTCTTCTCCTTCCTTAGTTTTCCATACCTATTGGAAACATCATATTTCAAAAGCATATTAGCATCTTTGGAAGAAAACCATACTGTCTTTCTACTCTTCATTCATTAAGGCCTTATCTTGACTTGAAAAGCCAAAGGCTTTTTTGAGGCAGTGAAGGGTAGTTTGGTGGTGACAGTGTGATCAATGCAGGCATAAGAGGTCCCAGTTCAAACTTCCAAGGGGTGAAATCTGCAAGGACTCTCTTTTCCCCACTAATCCGTGAGGACAAGGACCATGCAGATCTTGGCCATGTTGTGGCCCAGCAGCACATTCCAGGAGCGTAGTAAACGTCTTCTGACTAAATTAATGGAAAAAATGGGCCTTCTGTTAAGTCCTGGGCTATAGCGGAGAGCTCTCCAGTGGCACTTCCTGCAATGGTGGACATATTCTATATCCGCCCTGCCCCACGTGCAGCCACATATAGCTACTGAGCACTTCCACTGTGGTTAGTGTGACTGAGGAACTGATCGTTAAAAAAATGTTATTTATGCATTCTGGAACTGGGGAAATGAAAAAAAAGAAAGAGAAAAAAAATTTTATTTAATTGCAATTGGTTTAAATTTAAAAGTAAATGGCCACTATGGCTAGTGGCCACCCTAGTGGATAGTACAGGTGTAGCCTGACCCACCTTACAGCAGCTGATATTTCTACCTTAGCAGTGGCCTTAGATGGCTCACTTGATGATAGGCCGCTGGCCTAGGACAGAACCTTTGTGTGCGGGTGGAGGGGGCTGAAATGAGCTCCTCCTTCCCCAGTAGCGTTAAAGCAAGGGCAGGCTTTAGCCACGCTGGTTTTCTAGAATACATGTAGATACTCTAAATTCCTAATGTTTTGTGGGTAGCAATAAAAACCATTAAAGGACAAGAGGAGAAAGGAGTCATTTTTGCTAAATTCAGTTACCATGAGCAGCCCTCAAATGTTGGGATGCTAGTCAGGAGGCAACTATCAGAGAGAGAGAGAGAGAGAGAGACACCACACCATGCAGCAGCAGCAGTAGGAATGGAAGAGACAAGAGAGACATGGCCAAGTGACCCACAAGAGCTGGAAGATGATGGGATGTTGCAGGAAGGGGAAGAGCACGATCTTTTGGAGGCTCCGAAAAGACCAGAGTGCCTTTAACAGAGCGAGAACGTGAAAGGAAGCATTGGTTTTGGCGGGCAGTGATGCACCTAGCATTGGATGTACTATGGTCTTGGGCCGAAGTAAAGGTGTCTTGCAAGTCGTTAGATATGCTCAACTGGAGTTCAAAGGGGAGGTCAAGAGTTCAGATGAGTGGCTGCCAAGCTGTTGCAGAATGCAAGCTATTTATAAGGGAAGTGTGTGTCTTCCTCACCTCCTGAGGTTTTGTGCTTGCAGCAGGTGAGTCATGAGGCCAGTTGAAGGACTTATGCTTTTGTTTGGCTCTTTTGTTCATGATAAAAACTGTCCCTTCTGCCCTCACACACTTTATCTCATTGGAAGATCCTGCTGGAGTTCTTCATTCAACATGCATTTGTCAAGTGCCCACTACTTGCCTGCACGGTTCTAAGAGGCCGGCATGGCAGTAGGCAAGACAGACCATCCTCAGTGCTGGCCAGTGCCGTGCAGAGTCACAGACAGATGACAGAGCGCCTTGGGCTCCCTCACACTGGAAGGCCAGGGAAGGGCTCATCACAGAGGTGACATTTAAGACCTGAATTATAGAAAGTTCCCGTGAGTGTGAAGATTGGCGTAACCATTCCCAGCAGAGGGAACAGTTGGCAGGAAGAGCCTGACACGTCCAAGGATGGGGAAGGCCAACATGCCAGGGGACAGAGAGGAGAGGGGGCAGCGGAGAGGCAGGAGGGGCCAATCATGTCGCGGTCGGAGGCTGGGTCAGTGATTTTCACCTGCTGCCAAGTGTGTGGAAAGCCACCAAAGGGATTTACATAGGTGAGGACATGAGCCAATTTCCATTTTTAACAGATCCCTGGCTGTTGCATGGGGAACTTAAAAGAAAACAGCAAAACCTCAAGGTTTATCTGCAGGCATGAGAACCAGACGTCTAGATTTGAGCTTCCCCTTAGCTGGGCTGCCCAAAGGCAAGGCTACTGCAGGAGCCACTCTCAGCAATGCCTGCCACTGTCTCTTCTCTGGACGTCACCTGCAGGGAGGGTGAATTCAGAGCACTTTTATCCCTCCCCCCTCCTCCTGCCCCCGATGGAAGGAGCACACACGCTAACTGCCCCGGGGAACATGTGCAGTGATGATGATGGTTATATAGTGAGATGTGCTGATGGGTTTTTCTAACTAACTTTATTTTGGGGGGCAGTTTTAGGCTCACAGAAAAATTGTGCAGAAGGTACAGAGAGTTTCCACATACCCCTCCCCCAACACATGCACAGCCTCCCCACTATCAACATCCAGCATCAACATCCGCTTCAGAGTGGTACTTTTGTTGCAATCGTGAACCCACGCTGACACATCACCATCACCCAAAGTCCACAGTGTACATTAGGGTTCGCTCTGGAGTTGAGCATTCTGTGGGTTTGGACAGATGTCTGACATGTATCCATCATTGTATTAAATATTAATAATATCACACAGAATAGTTTCACAGCCCTAAAAATCCCGTGTTCCCCCTATTCCTCTCCCCCTTCCTCCATCCCTTCCAGAATGTTATATAGCTGGAATCGCACAGTGTGTAGACTTTGGCTTCTTTCACTTAGTGATATGCACTTAAGGCTCCTCCGTGTCTTTTCATGGCTTGATAGCTCATTTCTTTGGCAGTTCTGAATAACATTCCATTGTTTGGATATACCACGTTTATTTGTCCACTGACCTACTAAAGGACATCATGGTTGCTTCCAAATTTGGGCAACTATGAATAAAGCTGCTATGAACGTCCACGTGTAGGTTTTTATGTGGTTTATAAGTTTTCAGTTCACTTGGGCAAATACCAAGAAGCATGGTTGCTGGATCCTATGGTAGGAACACTTTCAGTTTTATAAGAAGCTGCCAAACTCTCTTCCAATGCAGCCGAGCCATTTCGCATTCCCACTAGCCATGAATGAGAGCTCCTGCTGCTCCACATCCTCACCAGCAGCTGGTATTAATATTATATGTTTTGGATGCTGGCCATTCTAATAGATGTGTAGTGGTATCTCATTGTTGTTTTAGTTTGCAATTCCCTAAAGGCATGTGACGTTGAACATCTTTTCATATGCTTACTTGCTGTCTGTATTTCTTCAGTGAAGTGTCTGTTTGCGTCTTTTGCCCATTTTTTAATTGGGTTGTTCATTTTCTTATTGTTGAGTTTTAGGGCTTTTGGCATATTGTGGGTAACAGTTCTTTATCAGGTGTGTCTTCTGCAATATTTTCTCCTAGTCCGCCACTTGTTTTCTCAGTCTCTTAACAGTGTCTTTCACAGAGAAGAAGTTTTTAATTTTAACAAAACTTAAAATTATCAATTATTTCTTTCCTGGATTGTGCTTTTGGCATTGTATCTAAAAGGTCATCAACAAAAGGTCACCTAGATTTTCTCCCATGTTATC
>RJWJ010036459.1:0-16077 GCA_004363605.1 Indri indri | reverse complement strand
GGCATGTGCCACCATGCCCGGCTAATTTTTTTTTTTCTCTATATATTTTTAGCTGTCCAATTAATTTTCTTTCTATTTTTGGTAGAGACGGGGTCTCGCTCTTGCTCAGGCTGGTCTCGAACTCCTGAGCTCAGAACGATCCGCCCACCTCGGCCTCCCAGAGTGCTAGGATTACAGGCGTGAGCCACCGCGCCCGGCCTTATTTTAGGTATAGTTAATACCTAAAATGTGAAGCTCTTAAGACAGTTTCTAGCTCACAGTAAGCCCTAAATAAATATGTTACATACTTTTTGGTTTAGCATATCCAGTTGACTTCTAAGGAGGATTGGGATCCTCACAGTGTGTACACACATTTGGAAAATTCCCTGTTGAGTATATATGTTAGGCAAGTTCAGAAGTGTTTGTAGCAGAATCTAAACTTTGTTTTTACCTTAAATATGGTGGCCCAATAATCCCGTTAGCCTCAGCTTAATTAACCATATTCCATCTGTCCTCACAATGCTCATCCCAGTAAGAAACGGGTTCAAGGGCGTGGTAAGTGGTGTTGAGATATTTTTAAAAAGCTGAAATCTGTATAACAGAAAACTCAGCATATTAGACAGCCCAGGTTTGCTCACTGGTGTAAAGATCTGCCCAATCTTCGCTGAGAAGACGTTAGAGGAAACGCCACAAGAGACCCAGCTGGGAACTCTGCAGGAAGTTCAAAAAAATCATTCGGCTTTGCAAAACATCTGATGCTCAGCCATCTGTCTTTGGCAGCGTAATGGCTTAAAGGTCTGTGTGGTTCCTTCTGACGCCTAAGAAGGCGGAGTTACAGAGCAGAAGCAAGTTGTAGCAAGCTAACTTATGAAAGTTTTTAGGAGCCCGGAGGCATGTGCACCTCTGCTTACTCCAGTTCAGGCTACTGTCATCTCCACTTCCGGAGGGACCCCAGCCGGAGATTCCTATTGGGCCACCCTTATGCCTCCCCATCTTAAGCGCACACCTGCACCGGGCGGCATGTGTCCCGCGTAGGTGACTAGAACACGGGACAGTTTCACTAACGACAGGGCCTATTGCTCGAGAGTTCTGTTAAAGGGTTGGGATACGAGGACACTGCGCCCACTCGGGATCTCCCGTAGTGAGGAGGCGCACAGGCTCTGGCCACTGGGTGGAGGGAGAACCAGCACAGGTCGCTGTCACTGCTGGCCAGCAGCAAGCCCCGACTTCCTCTCTAGGCTCT
Organism: Indri indri; assembly: GCA_004363605.1. Classification (NCBI taxonomy): domain Eukaryota; kingdom Metazoa; phylum Chordata; class Mammalia; order Primates; family Indriidae; genus Indri; species Indri indri. Next base: position 14,855 of record RJWJ010036459.1, on the reverse strand, counting down.
TCAGGGCATCCCGAGGCCCCACCCATGGCAACGCCACTCTGACGTCCGCGCGTCTGAGGCCGCCATACGCCCGCGTCGGAGCCCGGGAGGACGTGTGGCGCGTGGGCTCCATCGGGTCCAGCCCTGCGGGAACCCAGTAGGCGCTTCCGGGCAAGGTTCTGTGCACCTGTTCCCTCCTTCTGCTCAAGTATCTTCCCCCTCTGGGAAGAAGGGGACATGACCGTCTCCAGAGAACAACAAGACGGACGACAACAAGCCTAAATGAAGTACAGCGTATAAGATTGAGCCCAAAGCAAGAAGGTGCCGGGCACCTTTAAGCTGTTTAGACGCTCACGTGACTCACTAAGTGCCAGGCCCCAGCGATCACGTGACAGCGCGCGCGCCCCTGCGCGGAGAGAGCCGGCCCGTGCCGTGCACGCGCCTTCGCGCTGCCTGCTACCCACCCCCTCGACGGGAGGGTGAAGAGCGGCGGAGTGATCGGTGTCTGGGACCCTGTGCGCGTGCGCAGCGAACAGCTGTCACCTAGTGCGGAACAAGTCTCCTGAATTTCCCAAATCTCCCTGGGCCAGAGGCCACGGTCTTCCTTCTCATCCTCTTCCTCCGGGTCGTGTCCTCGCCCCCACCCGCGCGCCAGGTAACCGCTTTTCCGGACTCCGGGGGATGAGGGCGGCGGGGGAAGGGGCCCGGGCGGGCTTCCCGGCACTGCCCCCTCCGAGCGGGGCAGCGGGGGGCGCGGGCGTCCAGGGGAGTGGAGGCTCTGGGGCAGAGACGCTCAGTCTGCGACCGCCGCGACTGTCGTGCTGGGGAGTGAGCGGCCGGCCATGGTCGCAGGGAAGGGAGGGGGGAGCCAGTGACAGCCCGCCCCGGCCCTTACGTGGGTTCGGTCCCCATTCTCCCGGGTGCCAGAGGTCGGGGTCGTGCTCCCTCGGACGGAGGAGCGGGCGGGTGGTCCGGGGATGCGGACTCCTTTCCTTTTCGCTCCCAGCCGGCTCTGCAGCGGACTCCAGGAAGGCCGGGCCTGGTGCACCCCTCGGGGCCCTCCCTTCCCTGGGACTGTCACGACCTGCAGGGTGAGAGTGGGAGGTCCTCTCCAGACCACCGGCCGCAGGCAGCCAGTCCCTCATTAGGGTTCGTCCTCAGCCATCGCGGCTGTCCTTTTGGTGTTTCTTTTTCCCGCATGGGACCATTTCTTCCTGCAGTGCCCGGAGGAGCCACGATGTGGTGTAGACAGTGAGTGCTTAATAAATGCGAGTTGGATCAGGGCGCGTGGACTGCCAGGCACAGAACGTGGCGTGGGGTGGGGATGCAGAGGAGGGAGCCAGGCAGGCCAGGGCTCCGGGCTGGAGATTGGAGTTTTCTTCGGTGCTCAGTGAAACCAGCAGGCTCGATTCGGATCCTTTCTGCGTGGACTCGAAGCCAGTCTACCCCTTAGCTGCGCGCTGCAAGCCTAAGCTGGCTGGCTTTGGTTGTGGGCAATATCCAGGAGGGGTTTTGTCAGTTTCCTCCTTCCGGAAAAGACGGGGCAAACTTTTTTGTACTTGATAAACTACCCCGCAAGGTGATTTATCAAGCACTGCTTCGAAGTGTAGGTTAGAGTTGCAGTCAGTTCACCCTTATCCTGGTGAAAGTTTCTGGTAGTCACGGTCCACTTCGGTTCAAACCAAACTTTGCCCTATTTCACCCATTTGAGTTTGCGGTATTTTTGTATTTTTAATTTTGGGCAACTTGGCTTCACTGTTTCTGTGGCAACGGTTACTAATCTAATTTCGAAGCGTTGTGGTTGAAAATTAGTGGTTTTAATTGTTAAAGGTCCGTTTTTACTATGTAGCACAAGTTTCCTTACCTTGCAACCAACCCTCCACGCTTTGTTTTGGAATGTATCACAAACGTAATGTGGTTCCGGTTTTTTAGGCCCTCTTTCTCCCAATTTTAATGGTATGAAAAGTTTGCACATAATCGTTACAGCACCCACAAGCTGGAAATATAATAAAATTTAAGTCTGACTTTCATTTTATTAACAGACTTTTTAAACATTGCACGCGCACAGATGGTTTTTTTAAAAAGTTCACTAACCATTCTCTAAGTACGAAGATTTTCAGAAGCTGAACAGGTAATTTTTTAAAAATGAAAGTTCCTTGGATTTGAATTTCAGTTTATGAATGAAAATCTGGTAAATTGAGTTCTCTTTCGAACACCTTCACTGAATCACCCAGGACTAGGTTACCCTGGGGTATGGTCAATGAATCTTTTCCTTTCGTCACTTTTTGTAATTGCCCAGCCCCCCCCCCTTTTTTTTTGAGACAGGGTCTTGCTCTGTTGCCTAGGCTTTTATAGTGCAGTGGCATCATCTTATCTCACCGCAGCCCTCGAACTACTGGGCTGAAGCAATTCTCCTGCCTCAGCCTCCCAAGTAGCTGGGATTACAGGCGCGGGTCACCACACCTGGCTAATTTGTCTATTTTTTGTAGAGAGGGGCTCTCGCTCTTTCTGAGGCTGGTCTGAACTCCTGGCCTCAAGCGATCCTTCCGCCTCTGCATCCCAGAGTACTGGGATTACAGGCGTGAGCCACGGCCCAGCCTGTAATTTTCTTTTTATTTCAGCATATTATGGGGGTACAGATGTTTAGGTTACGTATGTTGCCCTTGTCTCCTCTCCCACCCCCACCCCCCCCAGTCAGAGCTTCTGTAATTGTCTTTCGATTGGCTTTTCTCCCCTACTAGAACTTGAGGACAATTTCTTTCATTTTTTTTCCCTTTGTTGAGGTTCCATTATTTACCATAGTGCTTGAGGTGCTAGAAATATCCTCTTTCTCTTTTAAAAAATAACAGCTTTATTGAGATACAGTTCACTTATTTAAAATGTACAATACAGTGGCTTTTAGTAAATGCATAGAATTGTGCAGCCATCGCCACAATTAGCTTCAGAATTTTTTTAAAGTAAAAAAAAATTTTTTTAGAGACAGTGTCTCGCTGTGTTGCTCAGGCTGGTCTCGAACTCCTGGCCTGAAGTGATCCTTCTTCCTAGGCCTCCCAAAGTGCTGGGATTACAGGTATGAGTCACTGTGCCAGGCCGGTTTAGAATATTTTTATCATCCTCAAAAGAAACTGCTCCAGTTAGCAGTCATTGCCTATTTTCCTCCAGCTTTCTCCCCCTCCAGCCCTAGGCAACCACTAATCTGCTTTCTGTCTCAATAGATTTGACTATTCTGGACATTTCATATAAATGAAATCATACACTATTTGGTCTTTTGTGACTGGCTTCTTTCATTTAGCATAATGTTTTAAAGATTCATCTATGTTACATCTTGTATCAGTACTTCATTCTTTTTTATGACTGAATAATATTCCATTCTGGATATATCACATTTTATTTATTCATTTATCAGTTGATGGACATTTGGGTTGTTTCCACTTTTGACTATTATGAGTAATGCTGCTGTGAACATTCATGAACTAGTTTTTGTGTGTGACATGTTTTCTTTACTCTTGGATGGAATTGCTGGGTTAAACTTTTGTTTTTTTTAATTGAGATAAGGTCTTGCTGTGTTGCCTAGGCTGGTCTTGAATGCCCAGGCTTAAGCAATCCTCTGCCTCAGCCTCCTGAGTAGCTGGGACTATAGGTATACACTACTGCACTGAACTCAAACATCTTTTGAACGAATGCATGAGCAAGGAGGGGTACTTAGTCTTGGGGGATACTCTCTTAAGGCCTTGGAGGGGCCTGTTGACTTTTCCCTGCTCCACTACCAAGTCTACTTCTCTAGAGACCAGAATTCTCTGTGGGGCTTTGTCCTATGGCTAATGCCTCATTTTTCTTTTCTGGATGTCATTAAGATCCTCCCTTTCTGTTAGCACAGTCTTTCTTCGTATTGCTCATGGTTATTCCTTGATATTCATTTATTATATATTAGGGATATAGTAATAAAACAGGTACCTTACATACCCTCATTAAGCTCAATGTCTAATGCATTAGACATTGTCTAATTTTTTAATCTTTAAAAATTTATGCTCCCTTTTGTTAAATATTAATATTTAATGCTCCTCCCCCAACCCTTATTTCTGATATGAATTTCTTGAGAGGTATGCCATAGTTAAAGTCCCTGTACTTTTTTTTTTCTTTTTTTTTTTTTGAGACAGAGTTTCACTCTGTTGTCCTGGCTAGAGTGAGTGCCGTGGCATCAGCTTAGCTCACAGCAACCTCAAACTCCTGGGCTCAACTGATCCTCCTGCCTCAGCCTCCCGGGTAGCTGGGACTACAGGCATAGGTCACCATGCCCGGCTAATTTTTTCTATTTTTAGTTGTTTGGCCAATTTCTTTCTATTTATAGTAGAGACGGGGTCTCGCTTTGCTCAGGCTGGTCTCGAACTCCTGAGCTCAAGCAATCCTCGCCTCTCAGAGTGCTAGGATTACAGGCGTGAGCCACCGCGCCCAGCCCCTGTACTTTTTTTTATCACTAGCAATCTAGACAGTTTTGTGGAGCTTAAAATATAAACATAAATATTGGCTCATTGTCTTTTTTGCTCCTCCCCACACTAAAGATTCCCTGTATCCTCACTCTCCCTGCTCTTTGGGAGTTACTGATATGTTGGAGAAGATGCTGATCTTCTAAATCCACACTTGCTGGGCCTAATCCCTTCTCCACACAAGCAGTCAGAAGAATTCTTCTAAGGAGCCTATCTGTCCCCACCTTGTCCCTCTTTCAAGGCGTCTTATTCTGGGGAACAGTCCTAACTCTCAGCTCTGTGTGCAGGGCTTTGCCCAGCCAATCTCCTCCTTCCTGCCAAACTCATCTTCCCAGTTCTCTGGATGGGCTTGGTACCCTGCTCACACTTGCCTTCCCTCTGCCTAGTCTGCTACCCGACCTACGCTTCTCAGTCTGATTAATTCCATTTCATCCTTCAGAAAGCTCAGGTCAGTTGTCACTTCTTCAAGTTAGCCTTCCCTCAATCCTGCACTCTTGTTACAGCATTCTGTAATCTCCTTCATAGTCTTAATCACACCGTCACTTGTATATTACTTTTCCGTCCTCACTCTCATGAATGCACAGAGATAGGTTCACACAAAAATACTGACAGTAGTTAATTACTTCTAGGTGATGGAATTGGGGGTAAGTTGTTTTCTTCATGATTATGCACATTTTCTGAATTTTCTTCCACGAATCAATCAGTATTACTGTTATGAATAGGGAAAAAAGTTAATAAAAATCCATGTTTTTTAGCAAATCTGGAAAACAGAAGGTAGAAGAAAATGAAAAATCAAGTTATTGCCATATACATTTTAGTGAATTTCTGTCTTAACAGTTTTGTTTTGATAACCTATGTCAGATTTTTAATATGGCTTCAGCACCAAGCTTTTATTTCACTTTGATTTTTTTCTCCTATTAGTCAGGGACTTCTAGAGAATGGTAAGGATACTTATCAATAGGTTGCCTAGATGGAATTTCTAGTATTGAAATTAAGCTAATTCTTCGAGAACAGAATCTGGCCTCTGTGACTATTTAGGGTGTTAGAACTAAGTTTGTGCTAAATAACTCATTTCCCTTTTTTCCTTGAGAGTACATTTCTATGTTTCATAATACAGAGATTTTCCTTGCATGGTTGCTCATTATTAGTATTTGTATTGTTTGTTTTATTTTTGCTGGGTGGTTTATTCTGCATAGTAGTGAGTAAATTTCTTCAATAGATTAACACCTGCTATGTGCCATAGACTGTGTTAAATATGGAGCATACAGCAGTGAACACAGTAGACAAGTGATTCCCTGAAATTTCATGAAAGTGGATTATTTTAAGAGTGTGAATGTTTAGTTACACTGTTGCACTATATTTTCATATACACAGTGGCTTCAGCTACTATGATATTTTTCAATTACTACTGCACAGAGCCTTTAAAATTTATTCTAGATTCTTCTCAGTTTGTATTTATTGTATATTACCATGGGTAGTTATTTAAGGAGCAGAACAATGTGTCATCATTATTCTGTCACTTCTTTTTTTTATATCTGCATCCAGTTCTGGGTATTAATTTGGCTTCCCTACTTGTTAACTATAACAAATGGAACTCTGATCTTTCCTCTGAGCCCTGCATCTCTGAGATTTCTCATTCATCTCATCCCATTTCATTGCTCACTCTGGAAACCCACAAGTTATCTCCGACACTTCATGGTTCCTTAGCCCTTAGGTCCAAACCATCACTAATCCTTGTCACGTCTCCTTCAGAAATATACATAGGGATTAGTCTGCTTGTCTCTGTCTCCAGTGCATCATCCCAATATCTACTCCACCCTTCCTTTAATCTCTTCTCTGCCTGATGATCTTTTTTTTTTTTTTTTTTTTGAGACAGAGTCTCCCTCTGTCACTGCAGCTAGAGTGCAGTGTCGTCATCATAGCTCACTGCAACCTCAAGTTCCTGGGCTCAAATGATCCTCCTGTCTCAGCCTTGAGTAGCTGGGACCATAAGCATTCTCCAGGCTAATTTTTTTTCTATTTTTAGTAGAGACAGGGTCTCCCTCTTGCTCAGGCTGGTCTTGAATTCCTGACCACAAGTGATCCTCCTGCCTTGGCCTTGCAGAGTGCTAGGATTATTGGCGTGAGCCACCTGGCTGGGCCCCTGATGATCTTTTAAAATGCAAATTGCATTATTCTCTTTGTCCTCGGGGCATTCTGCAATGTCTTTTTCTTTCCTGAGGTCTGTGGAAATCTTATCTAGATGGTTCCACTTTTCCTCCCTGCCCACTGGCTTTTCTTTTCCTCAAAGTGTACTTACTCTTCCCTAATGTGCTGTTTTCTGTCTGGCTCACTTTTCTTCCCATTTCCCTCTTTTCCCTACTTTCTAATGTCTACTTGAATGAACTTCCTCAGAGAAACCTGATCTGCCACCCATTTCTCTTGTCCAATTTAAATCAGCGTCCCTAACGATAATCTGTCTTAATTCCCTATGTTTTTCCATAGCACTTTAGCACAGTTTGTAATCATATATTTGTGTGATTATTTGGTTGTTTCCAAACTGTAAGAATTCTACAAGGGCAGGGACCAAGTGTTTTTATTCACTTCTATTATACCAGCACACTGTTGCCTCAGCAGCACTACAGTATAGGTGTTCAGTAAACATTTGTTAAACAAATTAATGACGTTTCCATATATGAAAAAATTGAAGAAACTGTAAAATTGGGATACACAGTGGGAAACCCATCTTACCCATCATGACCCAACACACGCACGCGTGCGCGCGCACACACACACACACATACACACACACAAAATTAAGATGAAAATTTCACAAAATAGTACTCTACGACCTGGACTGTACTTTGATGTTTTTTTATTTTGTTCTTTATCACAATTATAAAAATATTAATATAACCTAAATTGGGTAGAACTGCAGTTTGAATAGCATAGTTCTAAGGCAATACAAGGAAAATGCTTCATTTTCATTAGCCGTCTTCTTTGACACACAATTACTATTTTCTCAGTCTTGTCTGATGGGAAGTACAAGTACAGCTTTAAACACCACACACCCTTCCCCTCATTAAAAGAAATGATTATTGCTGGAAAGCTAGTCCTACCTAGAAGTTCTGGCCTGTTCTCAGGTATTTCCCCAAAGGAGGAGGTTGCTAAGGTCAGGTTTAAAAATTTAAACCTGATTCTCACTTAGGTCTTTTTGGCTGTTTTCTCTGGGCCACTGATAGCCAGTACTCTTCCATCCTGCTTGGCTGAGCTCATTTCAGGTATGTGGTCAGTCACTGAATTTTAAGGCTGGCCTCTCATCAGGTTTTTTTTTTTCTGAGACAAGGTCTTGCTTTGTCACCAGGGATAGAGTGCAGTGGTGCCACTACAACCTCACTGCAACCTCAAACTAATTTTTCTATTTTTGTAGAGATGAGGTCTCCCTATGTTGCTCAGGCTGGTCTTGAACTCCTGGCCTCAAGCAATCCTTCCACCTCAGCTTCCCAAAGTGCTGGGATTACAGGTCTGAGCCACCCACCCTGCCTCTCATCAGTTTGGTTTTCTCAGTTTGTTACAAACCAAAGTTCCAAAAATGATAATGGAGATCAAGGCAAACCAGTAAGAATTTGTGAATGTATGAATTAAGGAGCCTGGATGGGTAAGGGTGCCATGTTCCCTGGACCAGTGGAGCTGTGGTTCTCGTAATTGTTCATGTACCAGAACCTTCCTGCAAGGTAGGCTCTGTACTGTTTGATCCTACCATGGAATATTGGTCTTATAATCTATTTTGCTCACTAAATATTAGAAATAATCGAAGTGCCCAACAAAAGGGCTGCTTTAACTGAACACTTTGCCGTAATATTCCCAACTTGGAAGAATATTTAAAAATGTTAGAAAATTCTAAGCCTTCTATGTTTAATTTAAAAAAAAAAGCACCATGCAAAATTGTATACATTTTATGATCCCAGTGTGTTTATCAATGTTCATATGTTTAGAGAAAATAGGTTATAACTTTATAATTACTAATAATATTGATAATTATATTAACTTAATAATAAATATTATTAACTTTGTTGATCTTGGTGGTGGGATTTTTTTTTTTTTTTTTTTTTTTTGAGACAAAGTCTTGCTCTGTCACCCAGGTTAGAGTGCTGTGGTATCGTCATTGCTCACTGCCACCTCAAACTCCTGGGCTCAAGACATCCTCCTGCCACAGCCTTCTGAGTAGCCGAGACTATAAGTGTGCACCATGACGCCTGGCTAATTTTTATTTGTAGAGATGAGGTCTCACTCTTGCTCAGGCTGGTCTTAAACTCTTGAGCACAAGCAGTCCTCCCACCATAGCCTCCCAGAGTGCTAGGATTACAGGGGTGAGCCACTCACTGTGCCTGGTCTGGACTGGTTTTTTGAAAATGAACATTTAACAGAAAGACTCAGTTAAAACAATTTTCTATACGTTAATTATACATTAATGTGTATTTGCAAATAGAAAAAATAATACCTTTATTAAAATGCTGGATAGAGCCCAGCTTACTTTTTTTTTTTTTTTTTTTGGTGACAGAGTCTTGCTCTTTTGCCTGGGCTAGAGTGCCATGCGTAAGGCTAGCTCACAGCAACCTCAAACTCCTGGGCTCAAGCATTCCTTCTGCCTCAGCCTCCTGAGTAGCTGGGACTGTAGGCATGTGCCGCCATGCCCAGCTAATTTTTTATATATATTTTTAGTTGTCCAGCTAATTTCTTTCTATTTTTTGTAGAGACGGGGGTGGGGGGGGGTCTCACTCTTGCTCAGGCTGGTCTTGAACTCCTGACCTTGAGTGATCCTCCTGCCTCAGCCTCCCAGAGTGCTAGGATTATAGGCGTGAGCCACCACACCCAGCCTGTTCTTAATTTACTTTTTAACTTAATGTTGTAACTTGAAGGTGATTTTAAAAATATCAGTACAGTGTGGAGATGGTGGCTCATACCTATAATCCCAGCAGTTGGGAGGTGGTGGCAGGAGCATCACTTGAGGCCAGAAGTTCAAGACCAGCCTGAGCAACATAGATATTCTTGTCTCTACAGAAACCTAAAAAGTTAGCTGGCTATGGTAGTGTGTACCTGTAGTCCCAGCTACGTGGGAAGCTGAGGCCAGAAGATCACTTGAGCTCAGGAATTCAAGGTTGCAGTGAGCTCTGATCACAATACTGCACTCTATCCTGGGTGATGGAGCAAAACCCTGTCTCTTAAAAAAAAAAAAAAATATATATATATATATATATGTATATATATATATATATCTCAATACACATTGAGCTCCCTATGGTATTCTATTATTTGTGTGGTTCCATAATTTATTTAGCTAATACAATATTGAAAGTCATTTAGATTGATTTTATTCCTATATGGTGATCCATCTATTCATGTACTATTACCTCAGTGTTTTAATTGTTGTGGCTTTCAATTTTTCAGAATTTTTCAGGCTATTCTTGTTTATTTTTCCTTTAGCATTATTTGTATTTGACTTTGGAATCAATGTTAAGTTCCAAACACTTATTGTACTTTTGTTAGCTGTCTTTAATTTGTGGACTAACGTAGAGAAATAACTTTGAGATGTTGCGTTTTCCTGCCCAAGAATATGGATGGTATGCCTTTCCATTTATGTCTCCTTTTAAGTCTTCACAGTGGACATTTTCCAAATATCATTACTCGAATCTTGCACATTTCTTAAATTTATTCCTTTGTATTTGTTTTTTTTTTTTTACTTTGGGTCAGTCTAAAACTTTTAGAAAATTTGCATTTACAGTACAAAGAACTTTTAGCTCCTTGAAAAATTTGAGAGTACATTTTCTGAGTGCACCGTCATCCCTCAATAACTCAGTTATATTTTATACTTTCCTACAATTTCCATCAAAATCAGGAAAGTAGCATTGATACATTACTGTCCTCTAATATTTCATATTTCACCATTTGTTATAGTAACTAATGTTCTTTGTAGCAAAATCATCCAGTGCAGAATGATGCATTGTACTTTTTTGTTTTTAGGTCTTTTAAATGTCATTCAGTCTCGAATACTGATTTGAGACTGATTTTCATGATCTTGACACTGTTTCAAGATTACAAACCAGTTACTTTATAGACTATCTCTTAATTTTGATTTGTCTGATGTTCCCTCATGCTTGGATTTTTGAGTTGTCTTTGGCAGGAATATCACAGAGGTGATGCTTTTTCCTTTTCACTGCACCTTACCAAGTGACACACCATTTCATTTTGTTTTTTTACTGGAAACGTTGACTTCGATTGCTCGATTAAGACATTGTCTATGCTTCTGAGCTCTAAAGTTACTCTTTCCTTTGAAAAACTATGTAAATATCTTGTTTCTTGTTACGCTTTCAATATATTTATTTATTATCAGTTTGGACTTACCGTTTTGTGTTTCATTTGATGGGTTATAATCTGTTAATATTATTTGTACTGATGTTCAAATTGTTCTAGGTTTCACCCATGGGAACCTTTCAAGCTGGGTTTTGTGTCCATTTTACATGTTCCATCTTTCTTTGAGCACTCCCTTCATTTCTGGCACAGTAAGATATCTAGGCTCACCTTGAACTTTGCCTACCCCGGGTATTTAGAAGCTAAGATCTTGGTACTTACTGCTGCTGAGATGTTGCTCCCAGTCCCTCTCAGTGAACAGAGCTAGAGAATACGTGCTTATTCATATGTACATTTATATTTGTTTTTATCTACACACACACAAACACACAGAATTATATAACACATGTACTACTAATAAGCTGTTCTTGCATTCCTGGGATAACTCCTTGGTTATAGTTTATTATTTTAATGTGCTTTTAGATTTTGCTTGTTCATTTTTAAAAAGAAATTTCATCAATATTCTTAGATGAAATTGCTCTGCAGTTTTCTTGGGCCATTTTAAAAGGGTTTTTTTTTTTTTTTTAACTCATTTTAAGGTTTCTTTTTAAGAAAGGATTTCTAAGCTTGCTATTTTTTTCCCCGTGATCTTGGACAGGTTAAATAACATTGGATTACATTTCTTAAAAATTGAGCAGAATTCTCCTGTGAAACTGTGTGGACTGGTACTACAGATTTGTTCTTAATCTAGTGGGATTTGGTGGGGGTTTCTTTTCTTTCTTTTTTTCTTTTCCGTGGCAGCTGGAGAGCCTAGCAAAGAGGTCAGTTACATTTGGATCTGGACCTGGGTCTGGGGATACTGAAGTTCCAGTTTATTGCCTCTGCTTGCCATCTGACTGTAGGAAAGTTATATCCATTTCTGAGCATTAGTTTCATCATCACTCAAATGGGAATAATCACAGCCTGTTAATCTCACAGAGAATTTTTAGGAATGAAAATGAAGTAACATATGTCGAAGCACAGTAAAGAACTAAACAAGTGCCAGATTTTTTTTAAAAAGTTAACTTTAATAAGATGTCAATGTTCGGAGAGCTGGCTATGAGGATAGCTCTCAGTGTCATGCTATTGAAGGAGTTTTTGCAGATGGATGGACACAGTGCCTCTTCCCCTTCCCCAACGCCAGGCAAATGGAGAAAGAAAGGGTAAATGGAGACATTGGTTTTGGTTTTAACAACAAAGAAAAATTATGACTCAATCAGACAAAATAGGGCTTATATAGGGATTGTTTTTGTGAACATTAATAAGAGTTTGGTCTTGTATTTATTAAAATCATATTTTATAATCAAGGAAAAGTGTTGGGGAACAGGCTGTGATTTTACTTTGTGCTTATGATTATATTCATGTTTACTGTAAGTTAAGTATTTGAGACTGAGGAAAATTAAATTTATGTAATAGACATTGAAAATACTTTTAGATGCATTTGCATTGTCAAGGAAGCTATGTATTGGTATCAGGATTAAGGAATAAATGATCAACAAATACCTTTGCAAAAGTACTGTGCCATCCAACATTGCATACAGGATGAAAATACACCAAATTCATTTCCCTCAAGCTTGGTCTTTTGGATATGTAGCTACCAACAAATGTGAAAATTGCTATAATTCTCTAAAAGAGTGTTCCTCACATTCATGAACAAAGCAAGGACAGTCAGATTATTGTGTCTGATGTTTTTCATCCTCTTGTTTTCAATATAGCTGATACCACAAATGGTTTAAGTGATTGTGAATCTTTTGGAATAACATTAAATTGCCTTTAAATGGGATTTCAAAGTATTTCAAATTTTAGGCATCATTTTTTATGCTTGAAACTAGGAATGAGTAATTTACATGCCTCCCACGAGTTCTTCTGACAGTAATCGCAAACGTAACAGTCATCAGGTTTCGCTGTAGAGCTGCTGGAAGCAACGATGATGCGGGTTCCAACCCAGGCGTCCAGTCTGCTCAGGGCAGTGCGGGGGTGCAGGGCAGTCCAAAGCTGGCAAGGGGCTTGTTGCCCGCAGAGTGCTAGCCAGCAGGCAAGGCTGAAGCCGGCGGCGGTTGCCAGGAAGCTGCAGCAGGTTCTGTGGCCCGGTGGACCTGGTAGACTCTGGGAGCTTTTGCCAGGTACTGGGAAGGAGGCTTTTCCCCTTCCCAGGGCCTCTGAGAGAGACAATACAAGCCCAGTGGGCTTTGGGTGTGAATTTACAATCCTGTGAAATGGAAGTTTTGGAAACTGTTGAAATTGCTTTTTGGCTTCCGGTGTCTTTATCAATCCAGTTGCATAAAAATAGGGATTTAGAAAGTGAATTAGCTTTCTAAATTCATACTCGCAGGAGAACAATCTCTCTGTTCAAGCAGAAATATTTGTTGGCCTTAATTGCATAACTTTTTGTTCCTGTCTAGACCCAACTTTAGTTTTGTAATTTTCCTAAAAATTGGAATTAATGCAGAATTAAGTTTTTTCTTAAAACTCACATTTACTGAAAACTTCAGGATTTCTTACTTTAACTCCTTTTCATAGGGGTCACAGATTTCTCACAATCAGATACAGTGTTAAGTTTGCATGTTTTTTTTTTTCTTTTTGAGACAGAGTCTCACTCTGTTGCCCTGGCTAGAGTGAGTGCCGTGGCATCAGCCTAGCTCACAGCAACCTCAAACTCCTGGGCTCAAGCGATCCTACTGCTTCAGCCTCCCGAGTAGCTGGGACTATAGGCATGCGCCACCATGCCCGGCTAATTTTTTCTATATATTTTTAGTTGTCCGATTAATTTTTTTCTATTTTTTTAGTAGAGACAGGGTCTCGCTCTTGCTCAGGCTGGTCTTGAACTCCTCAGCTCAAACAATCCGCCCGCCTCGGCCTCCCAGAGTGCTGGGATTACAGGCGTGAGCCACCACGCCCGGCCAAGTTTGCATGTTTTTAAAATGATTTTTACGCTCTTAATAACTTTTAAATGCATTTTTGTTACATGGTTATAAGTTTTACTGATATTCAGATTAGAGATTATATTTGGCTTCAAATGTAAAATAATAGGTTTGGAAGGAGAATCCATCAGTAAAAATATTGATCATATTTAATGAGTATATTTTATATATATTTTTTGAATCAGAGACTTGCTTTTTTGCTGGGGCTAGAGTGCAGTGGTGTTATCATAGTTCACTGCAACCTGAAACTCCTGGGCTAAAGCAATCATGTTGGCTCAGCCTCCCGAGTAGCTGGGACTACCAGCGCACACCACCATGCCTGGCTAATTTTAACATCCCCCATTTGCCCCCCGCCCCCTGCAGAGACAGGGTTTTATGATGTTGTCTAGGCTGGTTTTGCACTGCTCCTATCTGGTTCTCCCAAAGTGCTGGGATTACAGGCATGAACAGTGGTATTTTCTATTCTTAAAAAATAAACCTAATGCTATGATGCTGTTTTCTCTGCTTTGTGATCATTGTCAGGTAATTTTCTATTAAACCTAGTATTGGCGGGCACAGTGGCTCACCGGTAATCCCAAACCGATTTCTTATTTAGAATTACTGCTATAGGCTGGGGTGTGGTGGATGTTGGTAAATTTTCTTGGCCCCTGGGGTTAAAGACACATTTATGCCAAGATTTCCTATCAGATCAAAGGGTTTCGGTAGGGCGCATAATGTGCAAATGACTTTCCAGCACAAATTGCCTTTTAATGCTAATGTCATCGTTGATGTTATAGTTTATTTTATTTTTTTTTTTTTTGAGACAGAGTCTCACTCTCTTGCCTGGGGCGAGTGCCGTGGCATCAGCCTAGCTCACAGCAACCTCAAACTCCTGGGCTCGAGCAATCCTACTGTCTCAGCCTCCCAAGTAGCTGGGACTACAGGCATGCGCCACCATGCCCAGCTGATTTTTTCTATATATATATTTTTAGCTGTCCAATTAATTTTCTTTCTATTTTTGGTAGAGATGGGGTCTCGCTCTTGCTCAGGCTGGTCTCGAACTCCTGAGCTCAGAACGATCCGCCCACCTCGGCCTCCCAGAGTGCTAGGATTACAGGCGTGAGCC
>RJWJ010036458.1:0-15000 GCA_004363605.1 Indri indri | reverse complement strand
GAACTAAAAAGTGATTGAAATTCATTAATACCTATAGAGTGTTTCTTATAAAAAGAGGGCACCTACCTGTGAACAGCTCTCAACTACCAATTGTCATTTGATTAAAAAGAATCCATCTCTAGCAGGTACTCTTCTAATTGGGGAACTGTTCAAGGAAGCTTCATTAAATGCCCACTCTCTAAAAAAAATATTTTGAAATAATTGTCCATATTAAAAGTCTCAGGATAATTAGTAAAATCACAATCTCAGGTTGATATATAGTGAAGACCAAACGTATGCTGGTACCTTTATGTTACTTTACAATATTTGAGAATTGTCCCTGGACTTTTTTTTTTTAGGCTTTTAAGCTTTTTCTCTAATGGGAATCCATCTTTACTTTCCTTCTTTTAGGGTGAAGCGAGCAGGGCAAGAGTCACAATGTTTTAATAGAACTGCAGATTAGCTAATTTTGAAAAATTCTTGTTAAGATGATTGCCCTTGAGGAAAATCCTTCATGTGTGAGTAACTATTCTTATTATTTCATCTACTTTGCTGGAGAATAGAATTACCTGACAACATTGCAAAGGAGCTGTGTAGAAAAAGTGTGGCCTACAAACAATGCAACGTGTGCTTTCTTGGAAAGTCTGCATGATGATGGGTCAGGGAATTAAGCAAGGTGGCCATTCCATGTGACCCTTCTGTATTTCAATTTGTCCCTTAAGATGACCAAATTCATAGAGTAAATAAAATATAATGTATATAGTATCCTCTTTATAAGATGTGGAGTGAAGGGTCCACAGGGTATTGTCCTTGTCTTGAAAATAGCTGAGATTAAGTCACGTGTCTCTTTCACAGACATCTGTTGTGTTAGGGTGTAGGCTTACTCTGAAACCTAGGGAAATCCTGAAAATATTCCCAGTGGTCTGCCATATTCATTTGGCTTGGAGGAGTAAAAATAAGACATTAAGTTGTCCAGTAATTTGTGGGTATAATTGCTTAAATAATGCTATTTGAGCAGTTGAAGATAAAATAGCATTATTTAAGCAAAAGGCCTGTTTCACCATCACTGGATAGATCCCTAATGAGTTGTGAGATTAAGAATAAAAATTGCAGTTTCAGAGACTGTGTCATTTTTGTGATGTTCATTGAGTTGCTTAGGGTGATGTTACTTGGAATGTGCTTAGAGAGACTTTGTAAGGAAAAGAAGATGGATATCTAAAAATGTTGGTGTGATAAGAGCTGAGGCCAGGTATACAGCAGATCTCAAGAATCCCGGGAAAAGTCATATGCCATTTGCATTTAAGGAGTAGTTCTTCTACTAGAAAGCGGATGTCTGATGTCCATGGGGCTTATTGCGATGTCTAGAATATGAGGGGTCATTGGGTGTGAGTGAAGGAGAATCAGGTGAGACGGACATCAGAGGCAGAAGCCAGGAGTCTGTGGTGATAGGAGTTCTGTTGAAGGCATTTATTCAAACCAGGTGAATATGGCTTCAGGATGCTGCTGGAATGTGTACAACTTGTTCTTTGTGTTCAAGAGAAAAAAAATGTGTCCAAACATAAGGAGACCAATATACAAAAACATATGTGAATAGTGCCAATGGTAATACTTCTGGTGATATGTGTCTGCTTTTATAACACATTTCCAGAAGCTCTGACCCTGACTTCAGTCCTAGCAGCATATATTTTAAGTTGTTTCTGGGCCTTCATCCTTTTGCGTGGAGCCTGCAGCACTCCAGGAGACTCAGGCTGGTGTGAAGCTGGCAGCAACCTTGTTGACGCCTGAGAGTCCCACCTCTCTGCCGCTGACTGATGTCAAAGGTCGGACCCTCCTAAGAATTGCATCCCTTCTTACAATTAAAGGGAGAGAGGGAGCTAATTTGAAGGATTGCTTCCTAGACTTTTACGTATTTCTGATTTTTGCCCAGCATCATTTGCGGAAAATTTCATAGCAAATATCCGCAAAAGCAAATAGAATAGATGATGCAAACTGATGACTAAAGTCAGCTGTTCCCTAAAAGCTGCAATAAAGCCAGAATGGTAACTGGATAATCCATTCTGTTTTGGGCTGTGTCTATTTTTCTTCTATCTGAATTGTCACTGGTTGTCTCTTATTTATACTGCAGTGAACGGTTGACAATGTGTGTGAATGTGTGTGTGTGTGTGTGTGTGGAGACATACATGAAAAGTAGTTGTATTATAATATTTATCATTAAAGAGCTACCTTTGTTTCATGTTACAAGCATCGCATTGATGATTTGAATAATAAAGCTGACTGGCTTACTTACAGAAGGTTGCCTCCATAATGGAGCCAATTTATGTACTGAGGTTCTCGTTTTCTTTATTAGATAATTGGACAAAATGCTAAGAAACTGCTGCTAATTGAGCATTCATTCCAGCTTTTGTCTGTATTGAGGCTGGGCAGGTTTTCTGATGTTTGCAAAAGAATTAAACATCCACCAAACCTTGCAACAGCTTCTCTCATCTCAATATGTTTTCATTAACTTTAACTGAGTCCCTGGGCTTAAATGTGGTTTATCCCAGAATTTTAACACTCACCTTTTATAAGAATCACATATTGGAGGATGTTTTCATTTTAGGAAAAAAGTGTGATCAAAGACAGGTCATATGTTTCCTGCTTTGAGGCAGCAGGGGCAAATGGGCAAGGTTCAGATCAAATGTTTTTGCTAGCATGACATTCAATAGGTAACAGTTGCCCTGAAGCAGGGCATGAAAGAGTTAGGGGAAAGAATAATAGAAACGGAAAAACCTTTGAAAATCCATATAATATTAGGTATTTTGAGAATCAGAAGTTGAAGAAATTTCATTTATGGGAACGCAGATTCAGGCATAAAATATGCTATTTCAATAGACCTCCTCCTTTCCCCTCCTCCTGCTGCTGCTGCTCTAGTTTGGGTCCAAAGGTGAGCTCTGCCTTTGTCTTTTAGGATAGCTCCCTTACAGGACTCTTTGCCTCCACAAAGTTCCTACTTCAAATCCACTTTTCCAAGGACTTTCAGGTTAATTTGCTTGAAGCACATTTCTGGTCCCCTTATTGTTGTGTTAAAACAACAGCAACAACAACAACTCATCAAATCTAACATAATAAAGCTCTCACTTGTCAGCATGGCATTATTTAACCGGACCTACTTCAAAGGCTTGTTGGCTGGTATTCATCATGCATTCATATTTCCACCGCCCTGGAATCACTACTTGCTATTCTCAAGCAAACCTCTACGCTTTCTCACCTCTGCATGTAGGCTCATTCTCTTCCTGAAACCTGCACTCTCCAACTCTTTGCACTTCCACTGTCTGAAATTCTACCTACCCTCCAAGGCATACTGTGGGATGTGGCTTCTGAGATGTCCCCAGTAATCTTGCCTCTTGGTATTCATGCCTTGTGTCATCTCTACCCTTTGAATCTTTGGGCTATACCTACTGACTCAATTCTGAAGAACATAGTAGGGCAAAAGGGATGGGATGTCACTCCTGAGATTAGGTTGCATAAATACTGTGACTGAGATCTTATTCATTCTCACTTTCTTCTTCTTTCACTCTGAGGAAAGCCAGTTGCCATGCTGGGAGCTACTCTATGGAAAAGCCCACTTGGCAAGGAACTGAGGAGGCCTGGAAGCCAAAGGCCAATGAGGAGCTCAACAGCTTGAGAAGAACTGAATCCTACGAGCTGCTACGTGAGGGACCTAGAAGCAGATCCTTCCACAACAGAGCCTTCAGAAGACACTGCAACCCAGATGACACCTTGATGGCTAGCTTGTTGGAGACCTTGAGGCACAGACATCCAGCTAAGTGGCACCTGGATATGTGACAGAAATTGATAATATGACAAATGCTAAAACCACTAACACTTTGGGGTTATTTCTTATGCAATAATAGATAACTAATATAGATTTTGGTGCCAGGAGTTGGGTTTGAAGTGCCTGAAACTTTCTATAATTTCTACAGTAAGAACTAATATTTCTTATATTAGTTGAGAGTGTTTGTGTGTTCCTGTAATGCGTTCTGTGTACTGGGATTTTGGCACATTTCAAATTTTGCATTCTTTTGTTTTCATTTGTAGTTGGCTTTTCTCTCCTATATAATTGCAATGTTCCTTGAGGTCAGAGCCTAGGCCATATTAATCTTTGAACCCTTTGCCCCCAGAGTAGTTGACAATAGATTATTATGTAGTAGGTGCTCAATATATATTTGTCAAATTGCCTTCAATGAATATATTTAGTCATGCTTCAATAACCCAAAGTTGGTAAATGAGAACAATTGGCGAACTCATGTCCAAAGATTTTACATCCCTTCACTTTTGTCAAGAATTAGTGGGTGTAAGCTCTGGTGGTTTCTTCAGGGACATCTTATCAAATATTTTATGATACTTAACATTATTTTTTATTTTGGGAGGATGTCAATTATAGGACAACATGATTTTGATGACCTTCCTATGAATTTAAATATCTCCCCAGGTTAAAATTTGAAGAATGTTGGATTTTGTTATTTGATAGCAACTGCTGGCATGCCAGAATTGTGCGGGTGTTTTAGATATAAACATGATAGCCACCTGTATAACGTCACATATCAGTTTCTCTTTGGGGGTTCTCCATTCTTTACTAACTGGTTCAGTGTGGACATTGGCTTGCTACCTTACTTAGTGGTTGAGAACTTATAAATGACTTTGGAAATTTGGTGCTGCCATGCTCTAGAAATGGTGTTGGTTTTGGATTGAGGCAGAGCTGGTTTGAATTTTGGATGAGCAACTTATTCGCTCTTAAAGTTACTTAATCTGAGTATTTCACATATGTTTAATGGCACAACAGACCTCAGACCATGGGTTTTGAGGAATAATTGAGATTTTATGTATATGTGTGTGTGTGTGTGTGTGTGTGTGTGTGTGTGTGTGGCTTGTATGGCATACACTGTATGACAATTAGAAATTATTAAGTTAATGGTAGCTGAATACCAGACTATCTAGTTAATAATATCAAACCATTCTCTCCGTGTCATTCCTTCTCCTTGCTTTTGGTTAAGCTGACCCATAGACTGAAGAAAATTTCATCATATCTGTGATTTCATAAACTTATCATTGTTACGAATGCATTTAATCCCTTCCTTTGGTCATTATTTCAACAAATATTATTGGGTCCCTACCAGAATGAAGAGACTCAGTACTATCATATCTCTGAATTCCTGGTACATTTAATTACTTGAAGCAATTACTTGATATGTGCCATCTACTAGTCTTTACTGTCAAATGTTACTTAATGTAGAGGAAGACTGGCTGCAAGCAGTCGCTTTGTAGTCATACAACCTTGATTCAGTTTCCTGCTTCTTCCCTTATTAGCTGTGTGACCTTGGGTGAGTTGCTTAATTTGATTAATTTTCAGTTTCCTCAACTATAAAATGGGAGAATAATGGTAGCTCATGGGGCTGCTGTGTTGGTTAAATATGATAATCTCTATAACACATTGTCTGGCATAAAACGTTCAACAAAATTTAATTATTATGTCAGGTTTCAGTCTGAGACGTTGGTTCTTGGTATGTCCATGGCCAAAGAATGACCATGCCAAAGTTAGGCAAACACAAAAATGAGGTTTATTGAGGAGAGAAAGATAGGATTACAGAACAAGAGCAAGATATAGGTTTACAGAGCATGATACAAATGTCACAGATGATGACTGAACGCATTGTTGTAGCAAGGGGAGAGCAAAAGGAAGGGCACAAAGAAGGCCTGGTTATGGTCTGCGTCTTGTTTTATAGTGCCCGGATTGGGACTTCCCTCCTGGTTCAGAGGTCACCATGGAATCACTTTGATTGCACAGGTGGGAGTCACATGACCTGGTCTTAACTATGCATGCAGGTTGTTCTAGGTCAATTTCCAGACTCTATGGTACCCGTCCTGCTTGGCCCATGGGCTAGAGAGTCCTCTGCATTCTTTTGCAGCTGGTGCACTAAGTTGATTGGCAGATTTGTAGGATATTCCCTCCTCCCCAGGTATGGCAGTCACTCAGGAGATTAGGGTGGGACAGGACCAAGATGGGGGCAACAGCACCCACTTTCATCCCTAGGAGACCTGGAATCCCTCACTATCTACCCAACAATCATACAAGTATGATATACATATATCCTGTTTTGCAAGTTTCACATATCTAAGATAACGTATTTGAATGTGCACCGTGAACTGCAAAATTCTTTACAAGTGTGGGTGGTTATTTTTAATAGTATCTAGGATGGGGATTTTTTCAAATTCATAGGTGTAGGACGAAAGCTGTGTAATCTATAGGCAATCAATGAAGGTTTACTGTTCCATATGATAACGTATGGATAAGACACCAAGTAGACCTCATTTAATGCTGAACAAGGTGATTCTTAAGGTATGAATCATCCAATAAAATGCTCAATTGTCCTCTTGGCCAGTGAGTGCTAGCATCCCATAGCATTTGCTTTCCTTTGTTTATTTCTTCATGGCCTCTCATTATGCCAATAACATCCAGTTTTGCCACCAAAGATCTTCTGATTCCCAGCAAAGAGTTTGATTCTTTTCTAAAGGACAAACAAATATGAGATTCTTTTTATGGTTAAAACACACACCAGATACGATAGCAGGTTGGAGGTGGGGGGTAACCTCAGATGGATGGGAGCAACACAGTGGGGGCATACTCACTTCCCATTAAAGGGATGGTAAAGTATGCTAAGATATCATAAAGACATCATTCCATAGACCCTTGTTGCATGCTGGTTTTAGATGTGGCAGCCATGCACATTTCAGATCTCCCACAAGAGAACCTACCGTCTTAGCAGAGTGGACTGACAGCCCCTGCTGCCCACCCTGTGAACTCCCAGGCCACCATGCTTTGCCTGGCTGGTCCTTAAATGGCTGCGCGTGGTGAGGGGACTAGTATCAGCCTGTCCCTGTGAGTCTCATGGCTCCTCCCTTTGGCCTGGCTGAGAATTTCTCAGAACTGTGCCACAGTCTGGGGTCCTTCCTACCCAAATCTTCCTTTCTTCTGTCTTTTCACAGGTATCAGACCAGACTTGTGATCTGAAAGCTCTTTTTGCCCACTCCTATTCCCTTCCCTTTTGCCCACAGAAAAAGTTTAACTCCCCAAATCCTGCATGCCAAATCCTGGCTTGGCATCTGCTTCTCAAAAAGTCTGTGCCAACACAGTTGGTAATGTGTTAGCAAACAGGAAATACAGCTCATTCAGAAGAGATGCCGTACTGGCCTAATGTGGGGCTATTCCACTCCATGTCCTCATGTCCAGGAACCTGCCCTTGGCTGAAAAGAATATGCCTCTTGTCTCTGTCATGGAAGAACCTGTAAATTTACAGAGGAACAAAGACAAACTCCTGAAATTCCTTAGTACAATCATCTACCCCTTTCATCTCCTCAATTCAGACTCATAATTTGTACATTCAGATATGCATAGTAATATAATATGACTATGTGTTTGTGTGTACTAACTCTCTAATTAGCCTATAATCTCTTTGAAGGCAGTAGCTATATTCAATTTATATCAATTTTTGTGCTTTCACCTCTAACATTAAATATCTTCAATACAATACAAGTAATATGTACAAAATGAACAATTCCATAATGGATCCAAGAAATATCTTTGAACACTCAGACCTTATCTGTACAATGAATTTTGTGAGGATGAAATGAAAAAAGGGTAATGAATATAATCTTTTGTGCACAGTTAACCATATATATATATGGTATCAAGGGCTAATAAACTTCATAGAAAATTAATGTTAACCATTTCTGTACATTGCAAGTTCCCTCATAAGTATATTTAACAACAATGCATACTTTACCAAGTACGTATTTATTTATATAACTTTTTGGAATTACAACTTTGAAGGAAATTAAATTAACCTTTATACTGGACTCTGCCCTCTAGGTGCTTAATTTATATTTGTTATCCTACTAAATTAATATTAAAAGAAATTAGAGTGGTCTTGAATTATTTCAAAATACGAGCAAGATATAAGCAACTCAACTCAAACTCAGTTGAGTTTCAACAATATAAACATATATCTTTATATAGTCTTGCTTATCTTAATAGTCTTTATAGGCTTGGGATATCTTGAGTGAAGAGCTCACAGTAATTTGCCCAAGGTCTGTTCTGTGACTATTGTGAAACAGGAGGCAAAGATTTTCCTTGGCTTACCTATCCCCTTATCTTATCTTCTCAAGGTTGGGCTTCTCTGCCTTCCAAGGTTATAACTGGCTGATCTCAATGAGTTATCCATGTTGATATGTTAAACGATAAGATCGAAGGCAGTTCCCAAGGCCTTTCTTCTCTTTCAGGGTAACATACCATTTAACAGTGAC
This sequence comes from Indri indri, assembly GCA_004363605.1. NCBI lineage: Eukaryota > Metazoa > Chordata > Mammalia > Primates > Indriidae > Indri > Indri indri. Next base: position 6,681 of record RJWJ010036458.1, on the reverse strand, counting down.
CTCCAGAAGACAAGGAGCTTGCTTTTTTGTTTTTTAACCAAAATATCCTAGGTGGTGAGAATTTTAGGTTATGTAAGGGGAAACCAGTGAAAAAATGTCTTTTGGGTGTGTGACTACTTTTGTTAGTCCTGAATCATAGCAGAAGCAGTCACCTCTACTAGTCACAACAGAGTGAGCCTGTAGTTTTCCCCGTGATGATATCAGAGCATTTAACATTGCTTGGAAACATATCCTAACTTCTACACAATCTGGGGTTTTTGATAACCGGATCAAAAGGCATGTGTGATTTCTGCGAAATATCTAGTCCTCTATTCTGCAAGAGTGAAAACACGTTCCTCCTTAGTATCTATAATCTTTTACTTCTGATGATATATAAGCCCGAATTATCAAAGAATTAATTAAGATGTCCATGATTGATAAGTCATAGTAAAGGAGATTCTGATTTAAGGTGTATTAAACCCACTATGTAAACTTTTTGACAGTTGAGAAAAACAGCAACCCAAGAGAAGATGTTTTGGTGTGTTCCCTTCATGGACACAGGATAAACCTTTAAACCATAGCAAAAGGAAATGATGACCTTCTCTCTTAACACATAGTTTTTTTAAAAAGACTATTAACGAAATTCTTTGTTAGCTAACTCAAATGCTTTATGCTATAGTTCAAGAGCATTTTTCTTGTTTCAATACATTTTAAAATACTTTTGATTTACAGCAGAAGGCATTTTCATGATCTTTTCCCAGCTGCTTTTAATTTGCTACTAGAATCTCTCTGCCTTCCACTGATCAAATTCCTCTCCTAGAGAGCTACTTTCCTTTGCCTCACCTCATAACCCTAGATTAAATTCTAGCTTTACTTTCTGACTAATATAGGAATGTTCATACGTATATACTTGATAATTCTAACCATTATGTCCAAACAACCATCAAGCCTTGATGATATTAGCTCCTAAATATTTTAAAATTCTGTCCATACTTCTCCATCAGCAAAGCCACCGCCTTGGAACACACCTCTGTCACTCTTATCCAGAACAATGGGGTCTCTGAGATTTTGTTTTTCAGTACCTTCATTGGTAAATATTTTTGAGACTTTACCTCCAGTTTACATCATTTATAAATGAACTGATGTATTAATTGATTATGTACATTATAAAATGGTTGGCAAAAGTTGAGAATTTTTGAAAGATGATATAAAAATAATTAGAAATAGAAGTTCAATTTCTTTTTTTATTAGAAATACAAGTGAATTGTCTTTTATTTGCCTTGGGAGAAATACATCCTATACACCCCTTTTTGGAGATCACTGTCCTCAGATATGACAATAGTATTTTAACTCATATCTTTGCCTTTTAATTTGTTCAATTAAATTCATCTGCACTTAGCTGCCATGGTGATCTATAAGAAATGTGTACTTGGTTCTGCAACTTCCCTGCATAATAAAGTGATTCAGGGGGCCCCTCCTAAGATGAAGTCTCAGCCCTCTCATACAAAGCTTTTCATAGTTCTCCTTCCCTTAGCTGCCTTTCCATCTTAATCTCTCTTTATTTCTTGCCTCGAACATCCTATTTTAATAACACAAAACAGCTTGTAGTTTGTGCACATTTGCATCACTAGGTGCCTTTGCTTATTCTGTTCCTTTTACATGGAATAACACTGCTAATCTTGATTCACCATTCAATGCCTAGTCTTTCAAAAGCCATATTAAGCATCTTCTTCTCTAAGAATCTTTTTGAAGGTTATTTTAATCGCTATCTATTACAGGAATGGGGAAAGGACCTATGAGGTTAAACAAGGCCTAGTATAAATGTTAGCAACCAAAAGGAGAAAAAGAAAATCATAAAAAATAAAATAAATAAATATTTACCTAAATTCTTAAAGAATATAACATGCCATTATGTCAATTAACTGCAACTTCAAATTTACTTAAATATTATATAGTCATATGTAAATTATAGTCAGTTGTGATGTGTGGTAGCATTTTAATGTACAATGGTAGCCTTTGCTGTGACATGGCTGGGATGTCCAAAAGCAGGAGTACCTCAAGCCTACTGATATTATAAAATGCCCCTGTCTTTTGTGTTACCAAATGGCTCTGTGCAAACCTTTCTCAGATCACTGAGCCTTTATAGTGAAATATTCTCATATATCTGTCTCTTTCACTTTCTCTGGATATCAAAATGATAATTTTGGAACAAAAGGACCACATACCAGGATTCAATTTGCTTGCTAGTATCTTATAAAACAAAATTCTCAGCATTCAAAATTTAAAATAAAAAATCAATAAAACTAGATATTTAAAGCATTTCAACTATACTTATAAAAAATGATAAAACACTAAGTAAAATTTGAATTCATAAACTATATTATATATACTTACCCTAATATAATAGATTAAATAGATAAAGTGTTATATGAAATAATAAAATAAATGAAGAAATTTAAGAAAATTATGAAAAATCATTTAATCCTTTAAAAATAATCAATCTTACAGAATAAGATATGTCAATCCTTGAGTGTGAGTGTATTTTTGTAAAAATTTTTTTAGTGGTTGAAAATATTCCTTCTGAATCCATACCAGTTGAAAAAATATTGAGAAGACTGAAATAAACTGCAACCAAATATATTCCTTGGATTACTTCATTTCTAATAATATCACTTTTTGTTTGATAACTTGAAGAGAACATTGTGATTTTTTTTCCCCTGGATCATCATCCAATTCTTTCTTAACTAGCCATGTGTAGTTTTGTTCCTATGGTTAAACTTTATTTTCTGTGTTTTCATTACATACAGATAGAAAATTCAATGCAAGGTTTCTTTATCAATATCTATACTGGCATTTTCAAGTTCTATTTGTTCAGAAATTCTTTGTGCTATAGTAAGAATCATTTTTACAGTTGCAGCTTTGCTTTGCCAAGTCTCATTTACTGCCTCCTCCGGAGTATTATGAAATTTTGGAATAGGTTTAAGTGAGGGTACCTTTACATGATTTGCAATTTTAATGTATGTAACTCTCTGGATACAGACAATGTTCATTTAACAGTGATTTCATCAAAAAGTTACACATTGTCATTGATTTTGATCTCAAGAGGGTTTTATATTTGTCCATATATTTACCTTTCCCAGAGAACTTAATATTTTTGAATGGCTTTGAGATACTATCTAGCATCCTTTTATTTCAAATTGAAGGGCTTTGTTTATTATTTCTTGTAGGATTGGTCTAGTGATAATATACTCCTTCAGTTTTTGTGCATCTGAGAATGTCTTAATTTCTCCCTTACTTTTGAAGGACAGTTTTACCAGATATAGAATTGTTGGTTGACAATTTTTTTTTTCTTTTAGCACTTTAAATATATTATTTCACTGCCTTCTGGCCTGTAAAGTTTCTGCTGAGAAATCTACTGACAATCTTATTGAAGATCACTTGTATGTGATGAGTTATTTTTCTCTTGTTGCTTTGGAGAGTCTCTCTTTGTCTTTGCCTTTTGAAAGTTTGATTAGAATATATCTAAGTGTGGTTGCTAAGTTAGTCCTACTTGAAGTTAATTGAGCTTTTGTATTTGTATATCCATATCTTTCTACAAATTTGGGAAGTTTTTGGTCATCACTTCTTTCCTCTTCTTTCTCTCTTCTCCTTCTGGAATTCCATAATGTTTATATTGGTTGGCTTTAGGATTTCCCATAAGTCTTTTGTGTCTGTTTAATTTTCTCCATTATTTTTTATTTTTACTCCTCAGACTCCATTATTTCAAATGACATATCTTCAAGTTCAGGGATTCCTTCTTCCTATTTGAGTTTACTGTTGTATCTCTCTTGTGAATATCTCATTTCAGTTATTGTATTTTTCAGATCCAAAATTTCTGTTTGGTTCTTTTTTAAAAATATAATTCCTGTCATTGTTGATATTCTCATTTTGTTCAGATATCATCTTCCTAATTTATTTTAGTTCTTCTCTGGTGTTTCTATTTAGCTCTTTGAGCACATTTATGACAGTTGTTAAAAGTCTTTTTCTAGTAAGTCTGAAGCCTGTGTTTCTTCAGGGGCAGTTTCTGGGGGTTATTTTTTCCCTTTGAGTGTACCATATTTTCCTGTTTCTTTGTATGCCTTGTGATCTTTTGTAGAAATCTGAGCATTTGAAAAAACACCCACTACTCTAATGTTTGCAGACTGGCTCCATGCCAAAGGCAAGACCTTCACTAATAGGCCTAGTGTGAAGGCTTAACAACATCTTAGGCATTTTCTTGGCATGCATCTTCATTGGGCCTGTGTGAATTCTTTCTTTCCAATTTCTCAGTATACATGTGCTTTTAAAAGTCTTAATTTCCCTAGGAGTCTCACCTCTGCTTCTTCTTGGGGCTTTAACTCTTTTATTGTATTCCTCTGCCCTTTAATCTCTTGCATCCAGGCTCCTGGGGGTCTTTAGTCCTCTTTCAGTTCTCATGAGTCATGCCTGCTTGTTCCCACAGTTTTTCCTAGTTTCAGATCTGAGCCATTTTTGTCTAACTGAGCTCTGAGTTAGATGACACATAGACAAGACCCCAGGTAGACCAGAGATAAACTAGAAAATTGAAAATTTGGCCCACTCTCTAGTTCATAGAATGGAACTGAGGCCTGACCAGGCTGATGCTTCCCCTTAACTGGATGGGGCAAGGGTGATTAAAAGTGCCATGAAATTTCCCGCCATTTTAAATGAGGCTTTTCTTGATTAGGTGTTTGCTTGGCTGCTGTAGATCTTTTACTGATTTCTAGAGCTCTTATGAAGTTTTTTTTAGTCAGTTTCTAGTTGTTTATTTAGTGTTACCATGGAAAAATGAAGATCTGGAGCTTCCTAGTCTGCCATTATCCTGATGTCCCTGCTTCCAGAATTAAAAACTGACCATAATGGAGAGCTCTTTGAAATATCACTGGTCTGGTTTCTCTGGCCTCTTGTGTAGCTGCTTCCTTTAAAATGCGTATCTTTCTCTGTGTCTGACTTCTCTGCTGTAGCCTCCGATATACCTGATCGAGTGAAGCTTCAGTATCTTTCTGTAACGTTTGGCTCCTCTAAGGAGAAGTTTCAGGACCATTATCTATAGGCAGCTTCTCTCCTCTGGCCAGAGGCTGCCTTGAGGCATTTTTATTTATCTCAACACCAAATGAAGAATAATGGACCTGTTTGGGCAGACATCCACTTGCTTCAGGATTTTCCCCACCATTTTGCTTTTTTTGTGTGTGGTGGGTCAAGTGGGGAGGAGTTGGGGTAGGCTATAGGGTGGATGAGGGAATTGCAGGAACAGAATATGAAAAGGATCCAAGTGGTCTTTAGTTGCAGTTTTTGAGGATGGGGGTTGGGAAAAGCAGGGAAAGGGGAAAGGTGAGCAAAGTCAATGACTTATGTTCAAAAGAATGTTATTTCCTCTGTTCCCCTCTCATATTAATATTATAAAATAATATGGTTTACCCAAAATGCTGACCCTTAGTATGACAATCTATAGATGGCTAGTATCCAATTTATCTTTGTACTACCATTATCTCATAGGGTATATAAAGCACATAACTGGTGCTCAATATGTGTGGAACTGGCATGACAATTATCTAGTCTTAAAAGAGTGGTTATGATTGTAGACCTTGTAAAAAACTAGCAAGAAAGTTTTTCATTCCCAAATAGTGTCACATGAGCTGTCCATAAAAAAATATGGCAACTACTTAAGGTTGGCGCATATATGAAAATATTTTAACATACATATTACTTCAGCTCTGTGAAGTCTTGAAGGAAATTGTACAGATAATGAATACTATTTTTTCTTGATATAAAAATTTCTAATACTTCTTTTATTTTCACGCACACTCTCTCTCTCTCAATCAATCAATCAAACAATCACCTAGTTGTATTGAGGATTTGTTGCTTGCCCAGGATTTTGCAAGGTGCTATAAGACATTAAAAATGTCATAGCTCTAGTCCTAGAAGAATAATACAATACACCTGCTCTTCTCTTTCCACTTTCACTAGGCATTGAGTTTATTTCTTCTGCCTCGGGCTTTCTATTCTCTTCAACTTTCTGCCCAATTTTATTTCAGCTTTTGGTGACTGAGATATGGAAGGAGGTGGAAAAATAATTCTAACTTAATTTTCTTTTGAGAAATAGTGTTGTGTATGGGAACACACCTTGGACTCAGCAGCAGATCTGTGTTCTAGGCTTAGCTCTTCCAGTCTCCACTAATACGGCATTGTTCAAAAAAATTCATGTCTTAATTTCCTCATCTGTGAGATGAAGATAACCACAGTTGCCTTACATATATAACAGGGTTTGTTTGTTTATTTGGGGTGGGGGAGGGAAGGGCCATATGAGAACATGTGCGAGAAGCTGCTATAAAATGCGAACTGTTGTTATGGTCTTTCCCTTGGCCCTCTCTTTTCTGCCACTCTCTTTGTTGGAGAAAACAGATACTTCATGGATTGAAGAGTAGAAAATGGCTGCAACAAATGCTCAAGGAGAGATTGAGTTGCCAAAAAATCTTTATGTGTTGGAAACAGGGGTGTTTGTAGAGTGTGTGTGTGTGTGTGTGTGTGTGTGTGTGTTATTAGATCACGTCCTTCTGCTCACAGTCCTCCAGGGGCTTTTCAATCCCCTTAGCATAACATCTGAAGTCCTTCCTGTGGCTTTCAAGACCCTTACCCTTGCTTCAAACTTATTTCCTTCTCACTCCT
>RJWJ010036457.1:0-16075 GCA_004363605.1 Indri indri | reverse complement strand
CTCAACAGCATGAATGAATCTCAAAAAATGTTGAGTAAAAAAAGTCAGACACTAACAATGTACATTCACTATGATTTATTCTACATAATTCAAAATCAGGCAAACTTTATCATGGTAGAAAACCAGAGAGTTGTATTTAGAGTTAAAGAGAGAGAATTGATTGGAAACATGAATGAAGAAATTTTCTGAGATGATAGAACTGTTTTACATCTTGAGCAGACAGTTATTATTAGATAGGAGAATATATTTGTCAAAACCCATTAAACCATATACTCAACTGTATTTAAAATATTTATCAATAAATGAGATATAAAATTAGTGATATTACAATTCTATATAGCCATAAAGTGGAATACTAAAAGGGAAATTTTGAAATGTGAAAACTGCTGAAATATTTATCTCATTTCCCCCCAAATTAGAGATAATGTATTAGTTTGAGCACTATTAAAAATAAAAAGAGAGTGCACATGGCAAAAACTTTTGAGAATAATTATTGAGGAGCTGATAAGTGATTCTTTTTCAAGCTACCTGTCATAGGATGGATCCAATTAAATGATAAATGCGTATATCCAGGAAACAGACCCAAAGATCGCTTTCATTAGAAATGCAAATTAGGTTAGTGACAACAATGAGCATTTGAATATGTCAACCTAAATTAAATGTCCATGCTTACTTAGTCACTATCATTATTAGTTAGCCAAATGCACCATCCGAAGGGCTATGCCTTGCCTTTCCCCCTAAAATGACTCTATGGCCAACAGAAGATGAGCATGCAATATGTCTTCAGGTAGAAGATTTTTCATAGAAGGAACAGGAGGAAAGAGGAAGTAAGTTAAAAAGGAAGGGAGAGAGAAGAATGGAGGGAGAGATGGAGACAGGGAGGGAAAAAAGAAAAGAGAGGAAAGAGGTGGCAGAGAGAGAAAGAGCAATAAATAAATTTTAGTATGGCTCAGTAACTGGAAAGACCATTGCTATTATAATTAGATATTCAAGTTATGTATTATTAGTGACTTACAAGTTGAGAATCACAATAAATTTGAAATCTATTATATGTCTATCTGAATGTACTTTGATTAAATATTTTTCCTCCATCTTTTCAATGATCATATGTTTAATATCAGCTATATACAAACAGTATAATCTATTATATAACTTAGGCTCAAAAATAAATTTATATTATCTTAGGTAGCTCTTATTACTACGATTGATCTCATACTTATGCCAGACAGTAATTTGGCAGAAAGTCTGTATCTTTCATTTCTTTTAATTTTTTATGAGTGCAAGTTAGTGGATTCTACATGAACCAGTGTTAGGGAATATAATATGAAAGTACATTTCAGAAATCCCTTAACAAGTGTTAGGAAATAAACTTCAATCTTTTTGTTCTAGCTATCTTTTCTCATGAGAAACAGCTATGTTCAGAAGCTTGATAAAATATCTACCATTTCAAATTGGATACATGGATGTTCTCTACTTTTTAATTGGAATTTTAACAATTTATCTATTATCATTGCCTGTTTTAAAAATTATTCATTCATTTAAAAAAAATTATTGGGCACCTATCATAAGCCAGGAATTGCTCTAATTGTTTAGGACAAAGCAGAGACAAAACAAAGTCTTTAAGCTCACAAAACTTACTTTTTTAATAGGGAAGACTAAACTAAGAAACACAAATGTTCTGTCGTGTCAGATACTAACGAGTGATGTGATGAAAGATTAAGTGGGGTAAGGGGCTCCCAAGAGGGGCGTGACCTTTTAGAACAGTCAGTCAGGCATGACCTACCACCTCAAAGGGAAAGAGGAGAAAAGGGGCCATCGGCCATTTAACCACCTGATTTACCAGAGCTATCAAAACTGGTAGCCCACAGAAATCTAGATTTTAAATGTACTTCTTTTACCAAAAAGTATTTCAAAATATATTAAATATGAATGACTTTAGGTTGGATGTACACTCTTCAGTTTACTACGAGCACCACAACTCCCTGATTTTTTGAGAATTGAGTGAAATCATATAGTTACTTTACCACCAGTCACTCATAGGCACTGAATTTGTTACATTGAGATATTAGACAAATAACTACTGCTTGAATACACAAAGCTGGGCTTGATATTAAATAAAACATAAGGAGTATAAGAAGTAAAACAGATAGTAATGGAATTCTGATTTAAAGTGAAAGACTTTTGAAGGATTTTTTTTTTCCCACCTGTGTAATTAAGATATCCCTATTTTACATGCCCTATATTGTCAGCTGAACGTTCTTTCTGTCATTCATTTCTCTACACCTATTTTTATTGGTCCCTAATAATAGAAAGCCATTTCCATTCTAGAAGATGGCCTTGCCCCTATCTAAATAATTGGTGCCATGCAGCCAACTGAGACAGATTTTGACAGTTGTAATCTGGAAGCTGCACCATGGTACTGGATTGATAGTGGCTGGTAAATGAGGGTTGCAATCCACCTTGAAAACACTATTGAAGGTGACATTGTTATCTGAAGAAAGTTTCAGAATCCGAGTTATATCAAGAAATGATTCCTGAAACTATAGTCATGTCTTGTGGTCCTAGTGCTTCAGTACGCTGTGGTTTCATTCTCTTACACCTTATGTTGTATTAGTGAGATAAACTCTTTGAGTCTTTTCAAGAGTGGCTGTGTCTTGGACATCCTTTCTCACTTCTGGCTGTCACTATATTTTATTTAAATCGTGGGCCTCATCATGGTGCTGATTTCATTGTAAGTTAGAGGAATGTCTTTGGGTTAAAATAATCTAATGAATCAATGCTTACTCAAACTGTATTCTTATGTCCCAGAACTTTAATATTAGCTTTCATATCTATAACCATTTTTATGTAATCCTTCATATTATTTAGCTTCCCTTTCATTTAATATAAAAGAGAATATTCACAATTACTTACCATAGCAACCACTGTAGAAGAGGAATCAAATGCCAAGACTGGCACAGAGTTCACAGTTGATGAAATCATGCCAAGCAGTTTGCAACATGACCCTGTGTAGTTATTTTAAGGCTTTTGTATCCTGATGAGACCAGTGAATGTACTGGGAATGATTTGTTTTTAATCAGCACACATGAATATCATCGTCATCAACAACAACAATAACAACAAAAACCATCTTGAGTGATTTTTTACAGGACCAAATTCTACACTTGATGAAATACTTGATTCCATATTAAATATGGAATATCGATTGAATATTGATGTAAAATGCTTCTGATGCTTACATTGTACATATGAATATGTGAAAAATTGGATAGTGCATTGCAGTATACAAAATGGAAAAATATTTAATCTGTATATACCCGTCTATTTTGAAAATCAGTACAGGTTGAGTATCCTTTATCTGAAATGCTTGGGACAAGAAATGTTTCCCATTTTGGATTTTTTGTTTTTATTTCAGCATATTACAGTGGTACAAATGTTTAGGCTACATATATTGGCTTTGCCCCACACAAGTCAGAGCTTCAAGCATTTCCATCCCCCAAACGGTGCACATCACACCCATTAGATGTGAATATACCCATCCCCTCCTCCCATCTCCGACCTGTCCAACACCTGATGAATGTTATTACTATATGTGCACATAAGCGTTGATCAATTAACACCAATTTGATGGTGAGTACATGTGGTGCTTGTTTTCCATTCTTGTGATACTTCACTTAGTAGAATGGGCTCCAGCTCTATCCAGGATAATACAAAAGGTGCTAGATCACCATCGTTTTTTGCGGCTGAGTAGTACTCCATGGTATACATGTACTACATTTTTTTAATCCACTCATGTATTGATGGGCACTTGGGTTGTTTCCACATCTTTGAAATTATGAATTACACTGCTGTAAACATTCTAGTGCAGATGTCTTTTTTATAGATTTTTTTTTCTTTAGATAGATGCTCAGTAATGGGATTGCTGGATTAAATGGTAGTTCTACTTTTAGCTCTTTGAGGTATCTCTATATTACTTTCCACAGAGGTTGTACTAGTTTGCAGTCCCACCAGCCTCTATGAGTGTTTCTATCTGTCCACATCTACACCAACATTTGTTGTTTTGGGACTTTTTGATAAAAGCCATTCTCACTGAAGCTAAGTGATATCTCATTGTGGTTTTGATTTGCATTTCCCTGATGATTAGAGATGTTGAACATTTTTTCATATGTTTCTTGGCCATAAGTCTGTTTTCTTTTGAAAAGTTTTTGTTCATGTCCTTTGCCACTTCTTAATGAGGCTGTTTGATTTTTTTCTTGCTGATTTTCCTGAGTTCTATATAGAGTCTATATAAAACTAACCCTAACCCTAACTCAAACTCTAGAACTAACCCTAACCTAACCTAACCCTAACCCTAACTCTTTATGGTTTCTCCAAAAATTTGACTTTCTGCTGTATAGATAAAAATAAATGTTTTCTCTTTTTCTTATTACTGTTCCCCACAGGGATATCTCTAGACCTTTTTGAAATTTTTAACAATATCTTTACAGCACAGAGCAGAGAATAAGCAAAAAAAAAAAAAAAAAAAAAAAAAAAAAAAAAAACCCAACCAACCAACCAAACAAACAAACCACACAATGAGGAACATACGTAGATGTTGGCTTCATTCAAGCATTGTGAGGAACCTGTCATTGATGTGTCCAGCCTGTACATGTGCCGTTTTATTTCTCTTTGTGGGTGTGCTTGTATGGGGAAATCTGGGTGTTCATGAGAAAGATATGTCATAGCTGAAGGGGGCTGGTAGGACCTTTTTATCCTGTGGGGATGCTAAATAAACTGTGTGTTGTGTTTGAGTTCTGACTAAGAGCTCTCTGCGCCACCTCAACACCACCTCAGATCCATTTCAGATCATCAGGTATTAGATTCTCATAAGAAGCACACATCCTAGCTTCCTGGCATGCACAGTTTACAGTAGGGTTCGCACTCCTATGAGAATCTAATGGCTCTGCTGATCTGACAGGAGGTGGGGTTATGTGGTGTTGTGAGTGATGGGGAGTGGCTGAAAATACAGATGAAGCTTCACTGGCTGGCTGCTACTCACTTCCTGCTGTGTGGCCTGGTTCCTAACAAGCCATGGACTGGTACCGGTCCAGCACATATATGGAAAATGGACAGAGGGATGGAGTGTTTACATTTATAGCTTTCTATTTAGAAATAAGAAAACAATGATAATAGTTCTGAGAAAATATTGCCTTACCTTTAAGTGAAAACAACAATGAAACAAAATCCTAAAAACAAAGTAACAGCTGGATACTGGCATGAAATGCATGCATGAGAGTGTGTTTAGAGGGGAGCTTTCCAGATATGATTTTGTGCTCTGGTTGAATACTTGTTATTTTCTTTATGCTGATGAGAAGGGATCTTCAAACAGATATAGCCTCCAGTGAAAGAATGAAATTGTGCTTTACAACATCCATAAATGCAGGGCCAGAGACTCACATGTACTCTCTACACATTTCTCCCTTATACCAGCTAATTCAAGTGGAGGCTTTGCCTACAGAATAAATAAACAGATGGAAAAATACAATGCTTTTCTTCAAGTTTAGTATTCTAATTCTAGTCAGTGTATATCCAAAGGAAGTCTGTGGCTTTATGTATTTATGCTAAGTCATTCATGAGTTCAAGTATTTTTCTTTTATCTTCATTACCTACTTATGATAATACTAGTTTCATATAAATCTACTAAAAAGAATATTAGAATTTGACTTGAATATGATACCTTTATGTAGACTATGACTGACTCCACTAAGTAGACAAATTACCAGAATCGCAAGCTACAAAAAGCAAATTCTGGCTATTCCCTTACCTCAGAAACACACACACACATAGAGAAACACACAAATAATGTATTACCACTCTGTTCTGGACCCCAATGTTGTACTGATTTTTATGATATTCCAACTCTTAAATATGTTGCTCACTTTTTAGGGTGCTTTAACTCACCTTAGAATCTGAACTTCACAAGAAAAATAAGAGTTGGCATCATTTAATATAATCTTTTGTTTTTATTTTGTGACATGAAATTATTTTGTATTTTTACAATGGAGTTTTGGTCAACTTTGAAATGGTCATTTAAATTAAAATGATTTCTTAATTTGAAGTTCCTTATATATTGGAAACACAGGAAAGATGATTCGTGTTTATTAGAAATTAAATTTTCTATTGAATTCAAGGCAAGCGTCCTTATAAGATTCCCCAGGATAGTGATTCTCCAAGTAGAAATCGGCATGGAGAAGGTTTATCAAGGGGAGGATCTTGGGATCACCACCTGTGGAAGAGCAGAAAAGGGAGTAGAATTGGCCAGAGGGGTAAATTGAGCTATGATATAATCTCAGTGAAGGTCTCAGATGACACCAAAAGGAAGTACAATGTTAGTATGGCCTGTTAGAAGTATACTATGACGGTCATTGAATATGAGCTTCCCTAAGATAAAACCATCACTTTGGGACAGGCTCTCCTCAGCCAAGGTAATTACAGAGATTGTGGAGAGGTGAGAGCTCTCTACTGACAACATTCCCAACTTTGTTCCTGAAGGTGGACTTATATGGCATGTCATAGTGTTGAGTATTGTCCTCTGCCTATCTCACTAGCTCTACCAGAATTCTATTAATAGCAACACAAACTTATAAGAGGAAGGATAGCAGGAGAAAGTATAGTTACATTGTTGTAGCTGGTCTTGGAGCCAAAAATCACGGTATCATTTCTCTACATCCTTTCTAGATACTACTTACCTTATGTTGATACCTCTAGTCGCTCAGTTAGTTTAGGTGGCATGATTCAGATTCTCATTGCTAAGAGATCTCAGCACCTGATCGTCATTCCCTTCTTACTCTGTAACTATGGTATATGCCTATTTACCATCAAAATTTGGCAAGAGAGTATTACCAGGCCTGTATACATATTCTGTGTGTCTATCATAATTCTTTCTACATCCATTGTATAACAGCAACTCTTGCCGTCCTTCTGCCTAATATTCCATGTAAATCATCCATGTCGACATGGGGAATCTTTTCCCTAAAAGGTCCCATGTCCATAAAAGTCTAAATTTCTCAAGTGATAATTATAACTTATAGTTTACTATGAGATTCTTCTTTCTCTAATAGAAATACTTCCACCTGAAAATCAAAATCTTCACAAAACAAAGAGCTGAGAGTTGTAGGGTAGATATAATTTCTATGATGGGTAATTGAAAATTAGTCAAGCAGGAACATTCCTGCTTCTCCCACTTAGATTCTAGTTCTCTATTTTCTACCTATTGGGGACAGACACCGTATAAAATTGTTGATTTAAAGTGTACACTGGAAGATGATTTTTCATTGTCTCAGAGCACTGTGTCCAAACTATCACCTCAGTTGTACCATTCAACAGACTGTTTAACAGCCCTATATCTGGAATCTTTCAAATGATATGGCATATGAAGTGATCAGTGGATACCTCTTTTGTTATGAAGAGTCTCTGTTAGTATTATACAATCCCATGTTTGTAAATCGAATATCCACATTCAGATAGTGGTATTGACTGAGATATTTTACAAATAAGAGGCAAATAGATATCTGGAAGTTTTCTATTTCTGTCAAAATGAATCACTGTGCCTTCTTGTGCAAAAGGGGCCCAATATAGTCAACTTTCCACCAAATGACTAGTTGATCTCCCTTTTGCATGGCATAATATCAGGAAATCAGCTTTGGTATTTGCTACAGGGAGGTTGAGCATTTGACTGTAGTAGTATCAAGATCAACCTTGGCGAGTGGAAGTCCCTGCCTTTGGATCCATGCATCCATCCAAGCCACCATCCTTGTCTCATAACAATTTTATTCAGGCACCCGTTGTGCCAGGTGCCAAGTGGCACCTCTGAAGTTGTCAATGACAAACGTCTATTGACATTGACTCCTAGAATCTTTTTGTCCACTGTGATATATATTGTTTCTTCTGTAGTGGATACTCTTTGATGTGTATTAACATGTGATAATATTTTCTCTATATAAATACCTTTTCATATGCCCATCTCTATGGCTCTATCTCAGACTTCCTTCTTTAATCTTATATCCTGGCAGAATAACTTCTAGGCACCTGCCCAGCAGCCAAGCCATTTACTGCATATGAGTGTGTGTACGTTTTAATTTCAGTCCACTCTCCCCTTCACATGACATGGATAACTGGGTTCAAAAGCTGAAATTCTATCCAGTAAGAGAATTTCTCATCAACCACTATCTTTCAAGACTATCCATTGGCAGGACTGTATTGTGGCCATCATCTTTTTTTGGCTTCTGTCCACTAACTTAACCTATCTATGAACCAAAATTACACTGGTGTCTTCCTTGTCAAGTGGCCATAAGGGATTTCTATCCTGAATTTATAGACATGAGCTTATAGGCACCTGGGCAATAGTAGGAGATGACATGGGGGTCTGGGCTACCTGTTAATGCTGTTCTTTGTGCCCTCTGGCCCTGCTCATGCTTGATTCCTGATTATACTTCTAACTTTTGATTGATTGCTGTTCAGCCTGCTGCCCAACTTTATGATGATGTAAGTATAACAGAAATCAACTTATAGCAAGCAATTCTCTATGCAAGGTCCCTTGGTGTACTATGGTAGATAATTCTGTTACCTCTACCAAGGCTTAGTAGGATGCCAGAGGCTTTCTTATTCAGATGTATATAATTATTTACTAAGATGACCTGCATTTAGTATAAGCACTTTAGAATATATATTCTGATATGTATTCTTCCACTGGAGCTTGCCATACATTTCTCTTGGTGTCTTTTCCCAATGTTAAAAACTTTTTAAAGAATAGGATTTGCTGCATGATATGGCTCAAGCAGCTCGGGCACTTGCGCTACAGTTTGAAACTGTTTAAAAGTAATTTCCTCTCTGAAACTCAAACTGTAAAGTCTTTTTGTTTTATGGGTTTATGGGTTTTGGTTTATGGGTTATAACAGCATTCTCAGGTAGAATCTAAAGAGTTGTACCAGGCACTGTGCATTATTTTTTTGTGGTGAGATGACCAAAATGCAATAATTTATTCTTTATTTTGAAAGGATAACTAGCATATCTACACCCCTGAACCCTTAATAGTTAACTGATGTAACAGATCCCTGAAACTTCAGAAACTTTACCTCTCACTCTCTGGAATATATATGTTTTACCAAGGACTCAAAAATGCTAGTCACTTTTTTCTCATCCTATGAAATTTGTATGGTCAGGAATATAATAGCCCCATGTGATACTCTGCAGTATACCAAACTGATCCAAGACTCTTTAGAATAATTTACAAAGGGTAAGGTAGTTCAGTGGCAAGATTGTAAATATATAGAAGATTCATTCCAACTGAATGTGAAATGTTTTTGATCATGCTTTCTGATAAAGATGGATTAGTAGCTGCATATTATGTACCTAAGGCCATGCCAATTCTGCTCTAACAAAGATACCACATTGGGCACAGCAATTGCAAGAGTGGTTATGATTGTTTTTTGCCATAGTCCCTTTCCATTCTCCAGATTCATTTGGCTTATTTCAAGAAACAGACAGATGAATTAGATGATAGGGGCCACTATCTCTACATTCTTTAAATCTTTAAGGGTGGCGCTAATTTCTGCCTTTTCCCCAGAATGTGATATTGCTTTTTATTAGCTATTTTGGCTAGGGACAGAGGGACTTTTCAGACACTTCCAGTTGGCTTTTCCTGTAATACAAGTTCTTAACCACAGCCTTTCCCCCAGTGTAGCAAAATGCCCCCTCAGTATATACACAAATCTAATGTGAGCCAGACCTGAGCCAGGACTCCATTGATTACCTTGTCCCCATATTATTTATTCCTCTTTAAGAGGGGGCCCATGACAATGTATCAAGTCTCCAGGCATTACTATCAACTAGGAACCCATATTAACCACTCCTGAAAATATGTGGGTTCCTTTTCCTCCAAGTGTACTGTTATATGAATATATAGTTATTATAGGTCATTTTGAGGTAGACTGGGAGAATCATTATTGTGTATACTTGTCATGGTATTTGAGAGCTTTTTAGTCAATGATTTCCATATTGAAAACTATCCTACATCCAGAATCTCAGCAAGAGATTATGACCATGTTTCAAAAATTATTTTTAAATAATTATAGATTCATAGGAATTTGCAAAAGTAGTGCAAAGAGGTCCTATGTACCCTTATCCCAGTTTTCTTCAATGGTTGCCTCTTATATAATTACAGTACAATATGAACACCAGGAATTTACTGTTGGAGTAATAGTTCTATGTCATTTTGTTATACGTTTAGGTTTCTGTAACCACTACCACCATCAAGATACAGAATCATTCCACGACCACACAGATCTCCTTTATGTTAACCCTTTGCAGTTATACCTCCTGTTCCCCTCAACATTTCTAATTTCTGAAATCTACTAATCTACTACTCCAGTTTTCTATCGTCATAATTTTGTCATTTAAAGAGTATTATATAAATGAAATCATAGGTCATGTGACCTTTTGAGACTGGCCTTTTTCAGTCAGCATCATGTCCTTGAGTTCTATACAAATTTTTGTATGTATTAATAGGTCATTCCTGTATATTATTGAATTGTATTCCACAGTATGGATGTTACACAATTTGTTAACAATCACCTATTTGTTAACATGTTGGCTATTTTCTGGTTTTGGCTATTATAAATAAAACTGCTTCAAACAATTGTGTACGGGCTTTTCTGTGGGCATCATTTTAATTTCCCTGGAATAAATGCCCAAGAGAAAAATTTCTAGATTGTATGGTAAATGTATGTGTCTTCTCCTACGAAACTGTCATGCTGTTTTTCAGAATGGCTATACTGTTTGACATTCCCACCAGGAATGTATGAGAGATCCAGTTTCTCCATATCCTCCTCAGCTTTTGGTATCATCACATTTCTTCCTCTCCCTCTGTTGCTCTCACTCTCTCTCACTCTCTTTCTTTCTCTTCTTTCCTTCCTTCCTTCCTTCCTTTTGCTGTTCCAATGGGTGTATAGTGATGTCTCGTTGTGGTTTTAATTTGTGGTTCGCTAATGGTTAGTAGCGTTTAATATTTTGATTTGCTTGTTAAGTCCTGTGTTGTATAAATGTTGAATAGACCCTGTTGGTTGATAAGATTGTTGAATTATATTTTCTTGCTGATTGTTAATCTAGTTGTTCTATAAATCGTTGAGATATGTTTGTCCATTTCTCAATTCTATGTCTTTGCTTCACATATTTTGCAGCTCTATTGATTGGCGCATACACATTTAGAATTGCTATGTCCTTTTGGTGGATTGACATATCATTATGTAATATTTCTCTCTGTCCCTGACAATTTTATTTACTTCAGGAGATACTTTATCTTACAGTAATTTAATTACTTCTTCTTTGTTTAATTAATATTTGCAAGTACACTTTTCCATCTTTTTACTTTAAACCTATCTATACTGTTACATTTGAAGTGAATTTCTCATAGCACGTATTTTGGTTATGCTGTTCTTATGTACTCTGTCAATGTATATCTTTTAATTGGTGTATTCATCTATTGTCATTTAATGTATCTATTTATATGTTAAGGCTTAAATTAAATCTGCCATCTGAATTTTTGTTTTCTGTCACTTATCACTTTGGTCCATCAACTTTCTTTTTTCTTTTATTGCTTTCCTGTGGGCAACTCAAACATTTTGGTTTATCCATAGAGTTGCTGAGTATATCTTTGGTTGATCTAGTGTTACATTACATGTGTACAACTTTGGACAATCTATTGGTGTCAACAGTTTGCCAGTTCAAGTGAAATATAGAAACCTTGTCATTCTTTTTTTTTTTCCTTTTACCCTTTTATGTTTATAATGTGTGTTCTTAACTATTACCTCTACATACATTGAGAACTACATTAGATAGTCTTATAATGATTGCCTTAACCATAAAATATGATTTAGAAAACTCAAAAAGAGAAATTCTATTATATTTCCCTATAATTTTGTTGTGTTCTTTCTTCCTTCTCGATGTTCCAGGATTCCTTCCTTTATCATTTCTTTTATATTTAGAGAACTTTTTAGCCATTCTTTCATGGCAGATCTATTGGCAACAAATTCTTCTTGCCCGCTACAGAAATTCTGGTATTTGTACTTCACTTGGTGTGGGCCATTACTTTCTCCATTTCCATAGAAGCCATGCTAACACCATGTTTACACGCTCTTCTTGCCAGAATCTTAACTTCCATATCCCTGGGAGAATGCTTCCAAATGGAAAAATTCTAGCTAATTCAATTATTTATGCTTTTCTTCCTTCATCCAGCATTCTCAAAATTCAGTTCCATTCTCAATTCCTGATCTAATGCTTGTTCCAGTTTCTGCTGCTTCTTTGGGTGTTTGAATAGTTCATGACAGTATCTGCAGAACAAGACAGAAGTCTACTATAAGTGATAAATCCATAAGACTCCTAAAAATAAAAATATTCAAAAATTATAACACAATTTCAATAGACTAATTAATATATTATTAGAATTTTCATTTTAAATTTGAACATGTCAATTATTTTTCTCGAAGTCATGGAAAAACACTAAATAACACAAAACGCATGAGGTTTTATGTGGATATAATATTTGTTTGAAATTTAATTTATTTTTAAATGAGAAAGTCAATTTTACAGTGTTGAAAAGCCAATTGAATAGTACAATTATGAAAATAAGATGACAATATTCCACATATTTTAAATACTTCTGTGTGATGTGGAACAGATTTTATATAGGAAACTGTAAAGAGTTTTCAATTTTTCCAATTATTTTTAACTTTTGACAGCAAAGTTTACAATTTGCTTCCCCATTTATCTCTTACTGTGAAATATATTTTTTCTATGTATATAATTTGTTTTGTTTTGTTTTATTTTTTGTTTTGTTGTATATTCTTTCCATGTGGTTTCAAAGAAAGAACTGTCATGTTCAAAGCATTTTTGTTGAAATGGATATGTGGCTTATCAAAACTCCTATAGTATGGCTAGTATGAGTTTAAAAGCTATGGTTCATTGGAAACCTCCCTTATTCCAGAGTTTCTCCTGGGCCTCTGCCAGCAGGCAGGACCTCAAGCCAGTGGCTCTCCCCTGGCTGTGATGCAGGCCGGAAGGTTATCTGCCCAGGATCACAGCTTCAGCTGGACACACGGCCTTGATGTCTCTCCACCTTGGGATTTGCCCCACTCTCCTGGAGTCACCAGGCAGGTGGCACCTGGGAGGGCTAGCTCACAGTCTGAGTATCCCTCATTTCACTGAAGGGCCCCAAAAGAAAAGATCCCATTCCCTGCAGATGTCTCCAGGTGGTGGCTAAATTGTCTCTCTCAGCAGCCACAGGTAGGAAAGGGGAAGAGGAGAATGGAACAATATGGTGCCTGCCAATTGGCTTGGGTCTGTGGGCCAGGAGGTGCCCCATGGGAGCTGGGAGCCTGGTGCCCTGACTGCAAGAGGCTCACCGCTCACTGGTGGCAGCCATCTCTGGGCTGGCATTGTCAGGTCTCTCCAACTGCTCAGGAGCCCAGTGGTTTTTCTCATCTGCCATCTTGCCCCCTCTAAATTAGGAATCTTGACATGGGGAGATTTTCATGGGTTATCCAAGTAGGCCCAATGTCATCACAAAGGTCCTTAAAAGTGGCAGCAGTAGGGCATTGGCAGAGATACGAGTGACATGATGTGAGAAGGACTAAATTCTACTCTTCGAGCTTTGAAGACTTTTCTGACTGCTGACCTCCAGGAATGAAAGATAATGTATTTGTGTTGTTTTAAGCCACTGAGTTTGTGGTAACTTGTTACAGTAGCATAGAAAATTAATATTATATAAGCAGAGACTTCTCTATCAGACTAATCAATTTGAATAATATTTCAACTATTAATTAACTGTGTGAATTGGCATTTCTAAGCCCCATTTCTAGAACCTACCCCCTACTTTTTTAGTAAGGATTCTGTTAAAAATTTTGAGCACAATGATGGGTCCATATAATCTTTCAATAGAAATTATCTATTTGTTATAATTAGCATAAATGTAGGGATTAGCAAAATTTCAGGTTATGCTATTTAGTTGAGTTTCTGTAGTATGGTATATAATTCTACCACAGTTTAAGACATAAAAAGGGAAAACCACATGCACTTGTAAATCATTCATTCAGAATCTGCAGGAAATGAACAATTAAAGGATGATAATGCAGTACTACATAAATATTTACATATCCTGAGTGATCACTTTCCTACAATGGGCAATGTTAACTGGGGAAATGCTTTACTTATTCACCAGATATTAATGAGCACTTACTGTGTAAATGCCTGGGCAATTTTAAGTGCCAGTGAATTAAAGAAACAAAATTATTGCCCTCCTGGAGTTCATATTTTGGGCAACGATACAAGCAATAAACAAATAAACATAATATAAGGCAATAGTAAGTGCTATGAAGAAAAATACAGCAGTGGAAGAGGGAAAAATATTATAGGATTGAAATTTTAGAAATAGTGGTTGGGAAAGGTTTCTCTGAGGAGATACCATGGCAGTGATTGGAATCTGACCCAAGAGGATAATTTACCGTAGGTCTGATTTAGGTTAGATAAACTATTGGTGCTACCCAATCTTCATTAAAATAGACACCAGACCTCTGAACCTTGCAATTTCTGGTAGCTTCCCAATGACTCTAGCATTTAAGTATTGCCTGAGTTAACTGAGGTGGAAATCATTATGAGGGCCTACGCTGTATTTATCAAATGTTTGTTACAGAGAAAACTACAAATATATAAACAGGTTGGTTTTTCTTGGAAAGTGGAAAGTTGACCATCAATACACAAATTTTTATTTGGGGAGCAAAGAGAAATAGGAAAATAAGTTTACTCCATCCACCAAACTCCACCCCAAATTCCCACACTTCCATGGTTAAAATTCATTACCTACTTATTAAAGCTTACATTGTTGAGTGAAGTGTATTTTTTGTTTTTTTAGCTTTATCATTCATTTGGTCTTCTTGTGTATACTAATTTTTAGCTTCAGCAAACTATTATGAAGTCTTCAAATATGCCATTCTCCCTAACTCATATTCTTATATTTTTGGTGCTTTTACTCATAGCTAGGCTTTTCATAGAATTACTTTTTCTTATACCTTATAAAAGTGTGAAAAATTTGCTCTTTAAAGAATTTTAGTAGATAGATCTTAAAGAATAGTGTAGTGTTGACCTCCATCCATCTGTAGTTCAATAAAGGTAATAAAAAACAATCACAAAAATTATCAAATCAACTTTTTCAAAACTCTAAGGGGTACCTAAAGTCTTGCAATAATCTGAGTAATATATATTCAAGGAAAACTGCTAAACCTTTGTTAGAACAGGGGGCTTTGTGGCTTGTGACTTTCCATGCTCTTTTATCCTTCTTATAACCTTTTCCACAGCTCCAAGGTACTTTTGAAAACCAGCAACCATGCAACTGGAAGAGTTAGGAGTTCCTTGTAAAAGCCCATCCACAGAACATTGTCACTATCATACTCTTACAGCTCCTTGGAAAAGCCCCATTTTTAGGATAGTGTCATTATTTGAAATGACAGAGTTTGTTCTGCAAGAAAATTCCCTGTCTCCAGGTTGTTTGTAAAAAAATTAGGGGCAAGTGTTTAACATTGTAGCTGCTTTAAGCTCAATACATCTGGGGCACACAAGTGCCTTGACAAAACTTAAAATGAATATCTGGATAATGAGGTGTTGATAGGAGTTTTGAATTGTTCTGAAATATTCATGGAAATCTAGAAAGTTGTGCACACACGCATGCTTATGTGCACACCCAGAAAAGATATGAGAAAGTCTCATTTATTCACCTCTGGCTGACCTTGAAGCAGAGCTGTAATCTTAAGAATTGAAGGTATACCCCAATATACACATATAGTTTCTCAGTAAATGAGCATTTGCTTGTCTGAGAAAGTCTTTATTTCTCCCTCATATAAGAAATTTAGTTTTAGAGAATACAAAATTCTAGGCTGGCCATTATTCTGTTTAAGAAAACTGAAGATGGGGCTCCAATCCCTTCTGGCTTGTACTGGCTCAGTTGAGAAGACTGCAGTTATCCTGATGGGTTTTCCTTTGTAAGTCACCC